>CAJHNH020000060.1:464866-532160 GCA_905116865.2 Candidula unifasciata | reverse complement strand
TCTGTCTACCTTTCTACTCAACTACCTATGTCACAGTTTTTAATGTATCCATCTGTCTACCTTTCTACTCAACTACCTATGTGACAGTTTTTAACTATCCATTTGTCTACCTTTCTACTCAACTGCTTAACTATGTGACAGTTTCTAACCTATCCATATGTCTACTTTTCTACTCAACTACCTATGTCACAGCTTTTAACTTGTCCATCTGTCTACCTTTCTACGCCCTACCTGCCTACATGGCAACTTTTACTTGTCTGTTTGACTCACCTAAAAACTACTTACTTACAAGTTTTTCTACCTACATGAACTGCCTGTCTACCTCTGTAACTACCCATATATATATATATATATGTAGGAGAAGAGATGACACTTCTGTGACATACTTCACCTTGCCTGCCTGAACATGGGTATGAGATTGTTGCTAGTCATGTGTGTTTTCCTGACCCACAGGTGCAGCGTGAGGAGACAGGTAACAGTGGACTTTACATCCTAGCAGCACAGCTACATCACACAGGCCAGTACCAGTGTGTAGCCATGACCACTGGCAGCAGTGACACAAAGGCTGCATATGTGACAGTTGTGGGTGAGTGACATCACATGTCATGTTGACAGTTGTGGATGAGTGACATCACATGTCATGTTGACAGTTGTGGGTGAGTGACAACACATGTCATATGACAGTTGTGAGTGAGTGACATAATGTATTTGACATTGCTAGAACACCAGAGGTCAGGGTCGGAGGTGAGTCAGTGACAGATGTTTGGGTGTCTGGTGTCTTGAGTGGATAAACAGAAGAAACATCTCTAGGAGGGTCATTTTACACGGAACACACAAGAGCACTCTCACACACACTCACCCCCCCACACACACACACACACACACACACACACACACACACACACACACACACACGCACGCACGCACGCACGCACGCACGCACGCACGCACGCACGCACGCACGCACGCACGCACGCACGCACGCACGCACGCACGCACGCGCGCGCGCGCATGCATGCACACACACTGCTTGATTAACAGGGAAAGACAGTCTAATTGCTTTAGGATTTTGTTAATGTTTAGTTAAACAGGTAGGGCAGTTAAATGTTAGCATGTGATATCACGGTTACACAGACTTATCTCTTGTGTCCAGGAACAGAGAGTGCACATTCAGGACTTAACAAGTGTTGTCATTTGACATGCCTGATTAGAACGATGAATATAACATTGGATAAATTAAAGAGGAATGAAGAAACAGAACAAACGAACAAACTTTATTTTCAAAGGGTCACAAATTGGGCATGCAGGCCCGTCTTACATTCGGCCCTTCCAAACGCCCGTCTTTCACACTGTAGCTGTATTTTATCAATAATCATGTTATGTTATATTCATATGATAATATGCATATTATGAATATCAAAAGAAAAAACCACACAAAATCATTGGTGGTAAAATTCATGCACACCCTAGCGCACATACACACACACACACCCACCCACTCACTTAAACACACACATATATATATATATATACACCCACATACCTTCACACACACACATAAACACACCCCATTCACACACATACATATCTACCTACCCACACAAACATGCACATTCCACACACATACATGCATACAGATACACACAGACACACCCACAGAAACAAACACAACAGACACACAAAGACACATGCAGGCACACACACAGCCACATACATGTAGAACACACAGACATGCAAACACACGCACAGACACATTTAGACACATACACACAGATACACATACATACACATACACACAGTCATACATGCAGACACAAACACACAGATACACACAGATACACAGACACACATACATAGATACACAAATACAGACACACAATAAAAACAGAGAAATGTCCAGGCAACCACTGGCAACTACAGTTATAAAATGAGAGAAGATGGCGCTTTATTGAACACATCATGAGAAGCAGTCAGAGCAGAGAATCACCAAACAGGCACTGAAATAGGAAATTGAGGGATTGAGGAAATGTGTATGTCCAAGAAAAACGAACATTGATGATAGTTGCCAGAGCTACTGGACTGGATTCCATCCCATGTGTCTAAATGACCACACAAAATAGAACAGAATGGAGACACATAATGGCACATTGTGACAGTTTATGAATGAATGTCATTAGGCACTCACAACTTTGGTCTTATTCTCTTGTGTTGAGTTTTTGAGTTTCTCTGTCACCTAGGACCACCTTCAGAACCTGCTGGAGTTGTAGCTGACGTGTCAACTGTGACCACATCCAGCATCGTTGTCAGGTGAGCCAGAACTCCTCATTCCACTCAGACACATTGTTAGGGGAGTTGATTATTTGCTTGTCTCAGCAGCTAGCAACAGAAACGTATTTTCCACTTTCCCAGTGGGCTCCAGGGCTCCCATTTTGGGGAATAAAAGAACTGAGGTGAGTTGAGTTAAGTCAAGAATTGACATCACAGCACTCAGGGCATTCCCATGTGTGCTGCGTCCTCATCTTCAGAGTCTGTTACAATTACGACATGTGTATGCATCTTGTTTTCTAGCCACCGGAGAGCTGCAGTTACCGCCTTCACTTCCATTCTCATGCTAGATATTGTGATGTCGAATGCTAGGCTGTCTTGCAATAAAGACTTTTCATTGGCACTTTTCTTTCCTCTCAACACTGAACCATCTGTATAGATAATCAGATACAATAAAATAAAAGAGTAATATAAGAATAATATAGGAAAAAATAAAAGAATAGACCTACTGCCACAGACCTACTGCCACAGACCTACTGCCATAGACTACTGCCATAGACTACTGCCATAGACCTACTGCCATAGACTACTGCCATAGACTACTGCCATAGACCTACTGACATAGACTACTGCCACAGACCTACTGCCATAGACTACTGCCACAGACCTACTGCCACCATAGACTACTGCTATAGACCTACTGCCATAAACTACTGCCATAGACCTACTGCCATAGACTACTGCCATAGACTACTGCCACAGACTACTGCCACCATAGACTACTGCCATAGACTACTGCCACAGACTACTGCCATAGACTACTGCCACAGACTACTGCCACCATAGACTACTGCCATAGACTACTGCCACAGACCTACTGCCATAGACCTACTGCCATAGACTACTGCCATAGACTACTGCCACAGACTACTGCCACCATAGACTACTGCTATAGACCTACTGCCACAGACTACTGCCATAGACCTACTGCCATAGACTACTGCCATAGACTACTGCCACAGACTACTGCCACCATAGACTACTGCCATAGACTACTGCCACAGACTACTGCCATAGACTACTGCCACAGACTACTGCCACCATAGACTACTGCCATAGACTACTGCCTTAGACTACTGCCACAGACTACTGCCACAGACTACTGCCACCATAGACTACTGCCACAGACCTACTGCCATAGACTACTGCCATAGACTACTGCCATAGACTACTGCCACAGACTACTGCCACAGACCTACTGCCACAGACCTACTGCCACAGACTACTGCCACCATAGACTACTGCCACAGACCTACTGCCACAGACTACTGCCATAGACTACTGCCACCATAGACTACTGCCATAGACTACTGCCACAGACTACTGCCACAGACCTACTGCCACAGACTACTGCCACAGACCTACTGCCACAGACCTACTGCCACAGACTACTGCCACCATAGACTACTGCCACAGACCTACTGCCACAGACTACTGCCATAGACTACTGCCACCATAGACTACTGCCACAGACTACTGCCACGGACCTACTGCCATAGACTACTGCCATAGACTACTGCCACAGACTACTGCCACAGACTACTGCCACAGACTACTGCCACAGACTACTGCCATAGACTACTGCCACAGACTACTGCCATAGACTACTGCCATAGACTACTGCCATAGACTACTGCCATAGACCTACTGCCACGGACCTACTGCCATAGACTACTGCCATAGACTACTGCCATAGACTACTGCCATAGACTACTGCCATAGACTACTGCCATAGACTACTGCCATAGACTACTGCCATTGACTACTGCCACAGACTACTGCCACAGACTACTGCCATGGACTACTGCCATAGACTACTGCCATGGACTACTGCCATAGACTACTGCCACAGATTACTGCCATAGACTACTGCCACAGACTACTGCCATAGACTACTGCCACAGACTACTGCCACAGACCTACTGCCATAGACTACTGCCACAGACTACTGCCACAGACTACTGCCATAGACTACTGCCACAGACCTACTGCCACAGACTACTGCCACAGACTACTGCCACAGACTACTGCCATAGACTACTGCCATAGACTACTGCCACAGACTACTGCCATAGACTACTGCCATAGACTACTGCCATAGACTACTGCCATAGACTACTGCCACAGACTACTGCCATAGACTACTGCCATAGACCTACTGCTACAGACTACTGCCACAGACTACTACCATAGACTACTGCCACAGACTACTGCCATAGACTACTGCCACAGACTACTGCCACAGACTACTGCCATAGACTACTGCCATAGACTACTGCCATAGACTACTGCCATGGACTACTGCCATAGACTACTGCCACAGACTACTGCCATTGACTACTGCCATAGACTACTGCCATAGACTACTGCCACAGACCTACTGCCATAGACTCCTGCCATAGACTACTGCCATAGACTACTGCCATAGACTACTACCACAGACCTACTGCTATAGACCTACTGCCATAGACTACTGCCATAGACTACTGCCATAGACTACTGCCATAGACTACTGCCACAGACTACTGCCATAGACTACTGCCACAGACCTACTGCCATAGACTACTGCCATAGACCTACTGCTACAGACCTACTGCCACAGACTACTGCCATAGACTACTGCCATAGACTACTGCCATAGACTACTGCCACAGACCTACTGCCATAGACTCCTGCCATAGACTACTGCCATAGACTACTGCCACAGACCTACTGCCATAGACTCCTGCCATAGACTACTGCCATAGACTACTGCCATAGACTACTGCCATAGACTACTGCCACAGACCTACTGCTATAGACCTACTGCCATAGACTACTGCCATAGACTACTGCCATAGACTACTGCCACAGACTACTGCCATAGACTACTGCCACAGACCTACTGCCATAGACTACTGCCATAGACTACTGCCATAGACTACTGCCACAGACTACTGCCATAGACTACTGCCACAGACCTACTGCCATAGACTACTGCCATAGACTACTGCCACAGACTACTGCCATAGACTACTGCCATGGACTACTGCCATGGACTACTGCCATAGACTACTGCCATGGACTACTGCCATAGACTACTGCCATAGACTACTGCCATGGACTACTGCCATAGACCTACTGCTATAGACTACTGCCATAGACTACTGCCATAGACTAATGCCACAGACTACTACCATGGACTACTGCCACAGACTACTGCCATAGACTACTGCCATGGACTACTGCCACAGACTACTGCCATGGACTACTGCCACAGACTACTGCCACAGACTACTGCCATAGACTACTGCCATAGACTACTGCCATAGACTACTGCCATAGACTACTGCCATAGACTACTGCCACAGACTACTGCCATAGACTACTGGCACAGACTACTGCCATAGACTACTGCCACAGACCTACTGCCACAGACTACTGCCACAGACCTACTGCCATAGACCTACTGCCATAGACCTACTGCCACAGACTACTGTCATAGATTATGTAATGACTCTCTATTGTCCTCTTCTGGCTCTAGTCATTGCACGCTTCCATTCACTGACTGACAACACACGGGAAAACATGGACGCTGGTGAACTATCCAAATTACACTTACACAGTTGTTTATTTTGTTCACTCTCTGGTATTGCAGCCAGTAAATGTTATTGGACAACATAGTCACTCATATCTATCCTCACTTATCTAACATGTCAACTTTACCTTATAAAATACACATTCCATCCAACAAGTGAATGAACAACGACGATTCCATCCGATCAAAACACAAACATTCTCAGCTGGCTACGACTTCCGTTCGCCGCTACTGATGGCCAGGTAGGCGTTGGAAAAACACTGTGCAGACATGTCGGACTTAAACACTCTTTCTGGATCCCGCAGATACTCCATCATACTTCATGTATTCATTTCCTAGGCCTAAACGAGACTGACTACCAGCCCTTTCTAAGGCATTATATAGCCTTCTAATGCCCCTCTTTGTACTCCCGAGTTCTCCGTGTTCCTTAATTTCTACGAATTCCATTTGGCTAGCAGTTTTTGTGTGACCCCCGTGAATAATTATACTTCACATGAAGTTTGCTGTCAGTATTTCTCTACACGTGAATAATTATATTTCATGTGAAGTTTGACTGTCACCCTTTTCTCTACAACTAACGTGCTGTCCCAGTTAGACTCAAAATATTCCACTCACATTTATTACTGATGTCATTCCGTCTAAGACATAATTTATCTAGGAGAAAATGAGACTCACTACAGATTACTGCCATAGACTCCTGCCACAGACTACTGTCATAGATTACTGCCATAGACTACTGCCATAGACACCTGTCACTGTAACAGGTAAATCTGTGTCGACTGTACAATGACACTTGTCACTGTAACAGGTAAATCAGGCCAAGCTGTGCTTAATGAAAGTCATAGAACAGTTGGGTTTGTGGTCGAGTCATAGAACAGTTAGGTTTGTGGTGGAGTCAGAGAACAGTTACGCTTGCCAAAAAAAGGCTGAACTTTTAGGGGAAGTCATAGAACAGTTGGAGTTGTAGGGGAGTCATAGAACAGTTGGGATTGTAGGGGAGTAAAAGAAAAGTTATGCTTGCAAAAAAAAGTGACTTTTAGGGGAGGTCATAGAACAGTTAGGATTGTAGGGGAGTCAAAGGACAGTTATGCTTGCAAAAAAAGGGGACTTTTAGGGGAGGTCATAGAACAGTTGGAATTGTAGGGAAGTTATAGAACAGTTGGGGTTGTAGGGGAGGTCATAGAACAGTTGGAATTGTAGGGAAGTCATAGAACAGTTGGGATTGTAGGGGAGGTCATAGAACAGTTGGAATTGTAGGGAAGTCATAGAACAGTTGGAATTGTAGGGAAGTCATAGAACAGTTGGAATTGTAGGGAAGTCATAGAACAGTTGGGATTGTAATTGTGTCACAGAACACCTGTTATTGTAGGGGAGTTATAGAAGAGTTATGCTTGCAAACACAAAGAGGGGTAGGGGAGAGGGGTCATAGAACAGTTGGAATTGTAGGGAAGTCGCCCGGACAGTTGGGATTGTGAGGAAGTTGTGGAACAATTGGGATTGTAGGGAAGTTGTAGAACAGTTGGGATTGTAGGGAAGTTGTAGAACAGTTGGGCATGTGGGATGATCATGAAACAGTAGGGAGTTATAGCTTGCAGCATAACATGAATGGAGACATGTGATTAATGACATAGAGAGACCATACTGTATGATCCCCAGATGGACAGATGGTGGCGACAATGGACGTGCGGTCACTAGCTACATCATTGAGGCCGCCAATGTGTTTGAGAAGGATGAGTGGCAGATAGCTATTGGAGGTTGTATGTTTGTCTCATAAGGTCAATATTCACAGTGTTGGTTACATTCGTAGACATGCTAGTGGGAACTGTATCCTGAAAACACACATTTGTAGACGTGCTAGTGGGAACTGTATCCTGAAAACACACATTTGTAGACGTGCTAGTGGGAACTGTATCCTGAAAACACAGATTTGTAGACGTGCTAGTGGGAACTGTATCCTGAAAACACACATTTGTAGACGTGCTATTGGGAACTGTATCCTGAAAACACACACATTTACTACTGATAATAGTAGTAGATTTTTAAAAATGAAACAGCATAAGATTTCTTGATAAAACAGTATTAGATGTCTTTATGAGTTGGCATAATAATTTACACAGAGTAACATAATTTATTTACACACTCGAGTGGATAGTGAAAGTAATTTTGGACCAACATCTGTCACTATGGGCCTAAAGTACACTGATGGTATGCGTTAGTTTCATTGGAAATCCTGCCCATGTCCTACCTTGGGACATATGTACACACCATCAGCTTGATCCATGTTCAGACATGTGTACACCCCAAACAAATGATGTCTAAACACATGTGTACACCCCACACAGGAGCTGTCTCCAGACATGTGTACACCTCACACAGGAGCTGTCTCCAGACATGTGTACACCCCACACAGGAGCTGTCTCCAGACATGTGTACACCCCACACAGGAGCTGTCTCCAGACATGTGTACACCTCACAGGAAATGCCTCCACTACACCTCAAGGAGATGTCTCCAGACACATTTACACCCAATAAGGAGATGTCTCCAGATGTGTGTATACTCCACAAAGAGATGTCTCCAGATATCACATGGAAGATGTCTCCAGATACATGTAAAGATTACACAGGAGATGTCTGCAGACATATGTTCACCCAACACACAGAGATGTCTCCAGACTTGTCTACACTTAACACAGGAGATGACTCTAGACATGTGTGTACCCCACAAGGAGATGTGTCCAGACATATTTACACCCCACAAAAAGAGATGTCAGCAGACCTTTGAACACCCCCACACAAAGAGATGTATCCAGGCATGTATACACCTCACACAGGAGCTGTCTCCAGACATGTGTACACCCCACACAGGAGCTGTCTCCAGACATGTGTACACCCCACACAGGAGCTGTCTCCAGACATGTGTACACCTCACAGGAAATGCCTCCACTACACCTCAAGGAGATGTCTCCAGACACATTTACACCCAATAAGGAGATGTCTCCAGATGTGTGTATACTCCACAAAGAGATGTCTCCAGATATCACATGGAAGATGTCTCCAGATACATGTAAAGATTACACAGGAGATGTCTGCAGACATATGTTCACCCAACACACAGAGATGTCTCCAGACTTGTCTACACTTAACACAGGAGATGACTCTAGACATGTGTGTACCCCACAAGGAGATGTGTCCAGACATATTTACACCCCACAAAAAGAGATGTCAGCAGACCTTTGAACACCCCCACACAAAGAGGTGTATCCAGGCATGTATACACCTCAGACAGGAGATGTCTCCAGACATATGTACACCCTATAAGTGATGTCTCTAGACATGTGTACACCCTGCAAGGGAATGTCTCCAGACATTTGTACACCTCACACCCACAAACAGGAGATATTTGCAGACATATTACACCCACACAAGAGATGTCTCTAGCAACAACATGACACAGCTGTCAAACTCTGCAAACAGTATGACACAGCTGACACACTCTGCAAACAGCATGACACAGCTGTCACCCTCTGCAAACAGCATGACACAGCTGTCACACTCTACCAACAGCATAACACACATGTCACTCTCTGCTAACAGCATGACACACCTGTCACCTTCTGCTAACAGCATGACACAGCTATCACACTCTGCCAACAGCATGACACACCTGTCACCCTCTGCCAACAGCATGACACAGCTGTCACACTCTACCAGCAGTATGACACAGGTGTCACCCTCTGCCAACAGCATGACACAGCTATCACACTCTGCCAACAGCATGACACACCTGTCACACTTTACCAGCAGCATGACACAGCTATCACACTCTGCCAACAGCATGACACACCTGTCACCCTCTGCCAACAGCATGACACACCTGTCACACTCTGCTAACAGCATGACACAGCTATCACACTCTGCTAACAGCATGACACATCTGTCACCCTCTGCTAACAGCATGACACAGCTATCACACTCTGCCAACAGCATGACACACCTGTCACACTCTGCCAACAGCATGACACTCTGCTAACAGCATGACACACCTGTCACACTCTACCAGCAGCATGACACAGCTATCACACTCTGCCAACTGCATGACACACCTGTCACACTCTGCTAACAGCATGACACACCTGTCACCCTCTGCCAACAGCATGACACACCTGTCACACTCTGCTAACAGCATGACACAGCTATCACACTCTGCCAACAGCATGACACACCTGTCACACTCTGCCAACAGCATGACACACCTGTCACACTCTGCCAACAGCATGACACACCTGTCACCCTCTGCTAACAGCATGACACAGCTATCACACTCTGCCAACAGCATGACACACCTGTCACACTCAGCTAACAGCATGACACACCTGTCACACTCTACCAGCAGCATGACACACCTGTAACACTCTGCCAGCAGCATGACACAGCTGTCACACTCTGCCAACACATGACACACCTGTCACACTCTGTCAACAGCATGACACACCTGTCACACTCTGGCAACAGCATAACACAGCTGTCACACTCAGGCAGCAACATGACACACCTGTCACATTCACACTCTTGAAGCAATATGGCACAGCTGTGACACTCTGCCAAGAACATGACATATCTGTCACACTGGCAGCAACACAACACAGCTGTATCACTCTGCCAATAACGTTATACAGCTATCACACCCTACTGTCATCTCTAGATGTTTCAGCCTTGGACACTATCCCTGAAGTTGGAAGGAAACAGTTTGCTCTAGTGACGTCCTTGAACCCTGGCTGTGGCTACAAGTTCAGAGTCAAAGCTGTCAATCACTTGGGAGCCAGCCCACCAAGTTATCCCTCAGGTAATCCATGCGTGTAGTTTCTGTTGCCTGCACCATTGGTCTTTGATAGTCAGTTTTGGGGGCAGGGGAACAGTATAGATAGTCAGTTATGGCAGGGCAGTATAGATAGTCAGTAATGGCAGGGCAGTGTAGATAGTTATGGCAGGGCAGTATAGATAGTCAGTTATGGCAGGGCAGCATAGATATTCAGGTATGGCAGGGCAGTATAGATAGTCAGTTATGGCAGGGCAGTATAGATAGTCAGTTATGGTAGGGCAGTATAGATAGTCAGGTATGGCAGGGCAGTGTAGATAGTTATGGCAGGGCAGCATAGATAGTCAGTTATGGTAGGGCAGTATAGATAGTCAGGTATGGCAGGGCAGTATAGATAGTCAGTTATGGCAGGGCAGTGTAGATAGTTATGGCAGGGCAGCATAGATAGTCAGGTATGGCAGGGCAGTATAGATAGTCAGGTATGGCAGGGCAGTATAGATAGTCAGTTATGGCAGGGCAGTATAGATAGTCAGTTATGGCAGGGCAGTATAGATAGTCAGGTATGGCAGGGCAGTATAGATAGTCAGTTATGGCAGGGCAGTATAGATAGTCAGTTAATGCAGGTCAGTATAGATAGTCAGTTATGGCAGGGCAGTATAGATAGTCAGTTATGGCAGGGCAGTATAGATAGTCAGTTATGGTAGGGCAGTATAGATAGTCAGTTATGGCAGGTCAGTATAGATAGTCAGTTATGGCAGGGCAGTATAGATAGTCAGTTATGGCAGGGCAGCATAGATAGTCAGTTATGGCAGGGCAGTATAGATAGTCAGTTATGGCAGGGCAGTATAGATAGTCAGTTATGGCAGGGCAGTATAGATAGTCAGTTATGGCAGGGCAGTATAGATAGTCAGTAATGGCAGGGCAGCATAGATAGTCAGTAATGGCAGGGCAGTATAGATAGTCAGTAATGGCAGGGCAGCATAGATAGTCAGTTATGGCAGGGCAGTATAGATAGTCAGTTATGGCAGGGCAGCATAGATAGTCAGTAATGGCAGGGCAGTATAGATAGTCAGTAATGGCAGGGCAGCATAGATAGTCAGTAATGGCAGGGCAGTATAGATAGTCAGTAATGGCAGGGCAGTATAGATAGTCAGTTAATGCAGGTCAGACATTTATCTGTCCACAGCTGACATACAGACTTTATGTGTCCACAGCTGACATTCAGACATTTATCTGTCCACAGCTGACATACAGACATATATCTGTCTACAGCTGACATACAGACATTTATCTGTCCACAGCTGACATACAGACTTTATGTGTCCACAGCTGACATAGCTACTTTGTATAGCCACAGCTGACATTCAGACATTTATCTGTCCACAGCTGACATTCAGACATTTATCTGTCCACAGCTGACATACAGACATTTATCTGTCCACAGCTGACATACAGACATTTATGTGTCCACAGCTGACACACAGACTTTATGTGTCCACAGCTGACATTCAGACATTTATCTGTCCACAGCTAACATACAGACATTTATCTGTCCACAGCTGACATTCAGACATTTATCTGTCCACAGCTGACATTCAGACATTTATCTGTCCACAGCTGACATACAGACATTTATCTGTCCACAGCTGACATTCAGACATTTATCTGTCCACAGCTGACATTCAGACATTTATCTGTCCACAGCTGACATACAGACATTTATCTGTCCACAGCTGACATTCATACATTTATCTGTCCACAGCTGACATACAGACATTTATCTGTCCACAGCTGACATTCACACTTTATATATCCACAGCTGACATAATACTTTATGTGTCTACAGCTGACATACATACTTTATGTGTCTACAGCTGACATACATACTTTATGTGTCTACAGCTGACATTCAGACTTTATATATCTACAGCTGACATAATACTTCATATAGGTGCAGCTAACATAATACTTTATGTGTCTACAGCTGACATACATAATTTATGTGTCTACAGCTGACAAAGATACTTTATGTGTCTATAGCTGACATACATTCTTTAGGTGTCTACAGCTGATATACAGACTTTATCTGTCAACAGCTTACATACAGACACTGAGTGCAGCTCCCAGGTTGGCCCCATCTTATGTTGGTGGGGGTGATGGCAGGGTGGGCGACCTCACAATGACATGGACGGTGAGTATTCATCTTTTACAGACATTTACGTTTAGCAGCTCATTCATTTGTATCTCATTTATTCATTTCTCCTCCCTGCAATCCCACTGTGAAAGAGTCTTGTCTAGCCCTGTCTTGTGTGTTTTTTGTCTACCTAAGATGTTGGAGGCTGCCTCGAATCTAAAGCCCTGCCAATCTGTCTGTGAGGCTCATGACCTAGCTGAGGCTGATGAAGAAAGTCTAACATTGCTTACTTGTCCTGAAACACAGTGGGACCTGTTGAAGTGAGGCCGTAAAGGCATCACTGGAGGCTTAGATTTCAACACCTTCAGTGTGCTAGCTGTGAGGATAGACAATACCCAGTATTCTCTCTACAACACTGAACATTGAGAGAGTGTCAGCTCTCTAGAGGGCGGTGCTAACAACTGATGGAGACACAGAGAGATCATGTTTAGAATCATCCATGTCTAGGCTGTGGTCCCTCAATTTAGGACCTGCTGGGTCACTAATACCTGTCTGGACATGAGCATGAATACATTAAGTGTATGGTGTTGTCTATGTACTGAGAACATTGTCTATATTATGTTATCTATGTACTGCCTATACTGTTGTCTGCCGGTGAATCGTGCACACTACAGAGAATAGGAATATACTGAGCACAACAGAGATCTGCTTTCTCCATAGAGCTTCCCCAGTCTCATGGAGGGCACAGAGGACCAACTTCCAAGTTCTGCAGCAGGTCAGAACACAAGCAGTTATCATCCACATCAAGGCACGACAGGGATCATTTTATGGTGATGTCATGACACCAAGGACGGCAAGAGAAGGGGTTCAAGGCAGCCTTTCATCAGAGCCTGGACAATTACTACATAAGTGGATACATTGTCCTGTAGGTCATTTGGTGGGGATGTTGTGACATCAAGAACAGCAAGAGAAGGTTCTTAACAGTCACAGAGAAGTATTAATGGGCTCTTGATGATGTGGTTATGGTAATTATGATTGTAACACCAGTGGCAAACAGATCCAGTACAAGATTTAAACAACAACA
Organism: Candidula unifasciata; assembly: GCA_905116865.2. Taxonomy (NCBI): domain Eukaryota; kingdom Metazoa; phylum Mollusca; class Gastropoda; order Stylommatophora; family Geomitridae; genus Candidula; species Candidula unifasciata. The sequence continues at coordinate 518,224 of CAJHNH020000060.1, read as the reverse complement.
GATGCAAGACTTAAGCAACAATAGGTACAAGACTTAACAACAACAGATGCAAGACTTAAACAACAATAGGTATAAGATTTAAACAACAACAGATGCAAGACTCAAACAACAACAGGTACAAGACTTAACAACAACAGATGCAAGACTTAAGCAACAATAGGTACAAGACTTAACAACAACAGATGCAAGACTTAAACAACAATAGGTATAAGATTTAAACAACAACAGATGCAAGACTCAAACAACAACAGGTACAAGACTTAACAACAACAGATGCAAGACTTAAACAACAATAGGTATAAGATTTAAACAACAACAGATGCAAGACTCAAACAACAACAGGTACAAGACTTAACAACAACAGATGCAAGACTTAAACAACAACAAGTACAAGACTTAAACAACACTAGGTGCAGGACTCAACCAGCAGGTGCAAGACTTAATCAAGTGTAGCATCGCTGTCTTCTTCACGTTCATTGATGTCACACCCAGGTTCATCTTTAGTTTGCTACAGGAGAAGTCGATTGGAAGGGCTTAGATGAGGAGAAAGATGGTCATGTTGATAGTAGTGATGATGATGATGATGTCTTGCTTGCTGCATGCTTCTCATGTTACTGAGGCTTGTATAATAAAATGTCTGGAAACAACTCTTATTTTCTATACTATCTTTATTGTGATACCTCAGTAATGTCACAAACACATCAGTGATATTCTGAATGGCGCTGTGTTCGCTCTGTGGTAACATACTCTTGAGGTCGCGTAGTGTCCTTGATCTCTAGTTACTTTGTTAACTGGTTCTAGTGTCTGTAACTGTGACCTGGCTTTAAGTGCTGTCTGGTACTAATAGCTTAATCCTCAGATGTAACATCTGAATAGTGTTCCTACCTAACGTGTCTCTGTTAACCATGGATCCATGTATCTTGTGTGTTGTCTCTGTAGTTCCATGTCTTGTTTGATATCTCCTCTCTAGTGTCTGTCTTTGAGTCTCCATGTGACTGGTTCCTCTTCTTCTATTGTTGAGCTGACATCTCCACACATGCGAGGGTCCATATTACTAGTCCCTCCTCTTCTAAGTCTGGTAGACTGAAGGATTACTCAAAGTGGTTTCTCACTAATTATTTATACTGAGGTGCTGGAATGCGATAAATGTGTTTTCTACTCTTCTAGAAATTTCTAGTACGTCTCAACATGTTTACTATGTGTGTTCTCACATGGGATTTTCTAATTATATCTCAATTGCATCAGATTACATCATCTTCTTCTGCACCTAAATATACTCATTTGTTAGGCAGCTAGCCTCATGGAGACAGTACAACTGTGTTCACTTTGATAGGGCACATCAACAGTTATGTCAAATACTATTTATACATTTTTCATTTGCAAAATATTTATCTGTTAATAAGAAATGAAGGTTCTAGAAAAGGGGAATGTCAGGGTTACCAAAACTTGTTGATTCCAGTACATCTTAGCTTTGCGCAATATCCTAACTCCTAACAAACAAGTGATGATGTCTTCCTGTTACAAAACAACTGAGCCACATAAACGGTTACTGTGCTTGCATGTTAATTCTGTGACTCAGGGAAGTAGTTGATATTTGTCTCGCTGTCTACCCGTCATCATCATCATCATCTGTTGTGTTGCTGTCCACACCAGCCCCTGACCAGAGCCCAGCAGGCAGGAGATGGCATTGGCTACAGACTGTACTGGCGCAGACATTCCCTCAGTCACCACCAGGAGGACAGTGTCTGGACTGTGGTTAGTGATCCTCTCATGATTTGTGTTGGCTGTGCAGTTATTGATGAAGTAGCAGTCTTGTATGCAACAATATCCTGGCTTATAGTCGGGATGTATGGAGGTTTTCTCCTATCCCAGTGTTGGATATTTTTGCTTGTCAGTGACAGTATGCCAGCTTTTGTTCCTGTGATGTATTGTTTAATCCTTGCCTGTAGTTTTCTAGATTTATCTTTCCATAGCATGTTTTCTATCATCAGAGTTTTCTTCTTCACCCCCCTTTCTCTCTCTCTCTCTTCTCCCCTCCCTCCCTCTCTCTCTCTCTTATGCGCTCTGTGTGTGTGTGTGTGTGTGTGCGCACATGTGCACGCACACCTATGCATTGTAAACAGTATTCAGTATTATTAGGTGTCTGGCATTCAACACAGGTGTCAACCACTTCAGTTGCTGCTATTCATTTTAGTTCACTTGTTATTTGGCATGTTCTTTTTGGAGCTTTTAACAATTTGTGTGTGGCATAACTCATATTTAGATGGAGACATAGAATGTTCAGATGTAGATTTTTAGGTGTAAATAATCAGATGTAGATGTTCAGGTGTAGATAGTCAGGTGTATATGTTCAGGTGTAAATGTTCAGATGTAGATTTTAAAGTGTAGGTTTTCAGGTGGTCAGGTGTGTATGTTCAGGTGTAGATATTCAGATGTATATGTTAAGGTGTAGAAATTCAGATGTAGATGTTCAGGTGTAGATGTTCAGGTGTTAAATGTTCAGATGTAGATGTTCAGGTGTTAAAGTTCAGGTGTAGATGGTCAGGTATAGATAGTCAGATGTAGACGTGTAGGTGTAGATGTTCAGGTGTAGATAGTCTAACAGGGAAGATATAAACTTAAGTAGTGTTTAAAACACACAAGGGAAATATAAACTTAAGTACTTTTTATAAAACAAACAGGAAATATAAACATTTGTATTGTTTATAACACAAAAGGTTTGTTTTTTTAAATATAGTGGGCTCTGTGGCTAAGTCGATGCGAACGCTTCGATTCGTAATTCGTAATGCCGGGATGCCAGGTTCGATCCAAGCTGCGGGCAATGCACCTTGTGTTGGTTTCGACAGTGGTATCAAGAAAGCCGACCATCCAGAAAGCAATGGCAAACTACTGGATGTAAATTGCCTAGAAAAACCACACAACAGCCAGGGGCTGTTAGGGTTGGTTCTGCAACGTCCTGTAAAGTATTGTTTATAACACACAAAGGAAATATCAACTCAAGTACTATTTATAAAACACACAGGGGAAATATAACCATTTCTGTTGTTTATAACACACAGGGGAAAAAAAACTTTTGTAATGTGCATAACTACTGGATGTAAATTTGACTAGAGAAACCACACAACAGTCAGAGGCTGCTGGGGTTGGTTCTGCAATGCCCTGTAAAGGATACGCAACTAACCTAACTGTGCATAACACACAGAGGAAATATTATCTTTAATATCACTTATAATACACAGGGGAAATAGACACTTCTGTATGTCTTATAATACACAGGAAAAATATAAACTTTCGTACTGTGCATAACACACAGGGGAAATAGACACTTCTGTATCTCTTGTAACACACAGGGAAAATAGACATTTCTGTATATCTTATAATACACAGGGGAAATAGACACTTCTGTATCTCTTATAATACACAGGGGAAATAGACACTTCTGTATCTCTTATAATACACAGGGGAAATAGACATTTCTGTATCTCTTATAATACACAGGGGAAATAGACATTTCTGTATATCTTATAATACACAGGGGAAATAGACATTTCTGTATACCTTATAATACACAGGGGAAATAGACACTTCTGTATCTCTTATAATACACAGGGGAAATAGACATTTCTGTATCTCTTATAATACACAGGGGAAATAGACATTTCTGTATATCTTATAATACACAGGGGAAATAGACATTTCTGTATCTCTTATAATACACAGGGGAAATAGACATTTCTGTATCTCTTATAATACGCAGGGGAAATAGACATTTCTGTATCTCTTATAATACACAGGGGAAATAGACATTTCTGTATATCTTATAATACACAGGGGAAATAGACATTTCTGTATCTCTTATAATACACAGGGGAAATAGACACTTCTGTATCTCTTATAATACACAGGGGAAATAGACATTTCTGTATCTCTTATAATACACAGGGGAAATAGACATTTCTGTATATCTTATAATACACAGGGGAAATAGACATTTCTGTATCTCTTATAATACACAGGGGAAATAGACATTTCTGTATCTCTTATAATACGCAGGGGAAATAGACATTTCTGTATCTCTTATAATACACAGGGGAAATAGACATTTCTGTATATCTTATAATACACAGGGGAAATATACATTTCTGTATCTCTTATAATACACAGGGGAAATAGAAACTTTAATACTGTGTATAATACACTGGGAAAATAGACAATTTAGTTTTGCTTACAAGTGCCAACTGCCAATTACTAGCTGTATTTACTAATTTTGCATTGTGGGCAGGGATTTTTGAGTCTGGGTATTTAGGGCCAGTTGTCCAGTGCAGTCACCATGGACCTGCAGGTTTCAATTTTTTATTTTTGTGTGTGCCCCTGATAAAAAATAAAATCTATGAGTTTACCAAGGATTTGACCTTGGTCTCTCATTGAGATTCTAGCATTCTTGACCATCTGGCCAGTCGCTCACCTTTGTCGAAAATAAAAACATTTGTCTTGTTGATAAGACAAAGGCTAGATATAAATGTCAGAATTGTTGATAAGACGGAGGCTAGATATAAATGTCAGTTTTGTTGATAAGATAGAAGCTAGATAAAAGTTTCAATATTGTTAATAATGTACAGGTGAAGCAATAACATAGTCACAATGTTGTTTGTAGCAAGAAGTCTTCGGAAACAAGGACCACTATGTGACCCAAGTGGGAGCAGACAACTACTACTTGCAATATGACTTCAAGATCCAAGCCTTCAACAACAACGGGTTTGGGCCCAACAGCTCACAAGTTATCATCATGTCTGCTGAAGATTGTATGTTTTGTTTCTTGTTCTTTAGATTCCATGTTTGTGCTGCTTTGCTAGATAGTAGATACCTAGGGTAGATAATGTTGTCAATGTGCTTGTAGTAATGTAGACTGGGAGGTGAGTGATGATCATTATCTACAGTTGTCATGACCAAGCTAGTGGCTACAGTCTGTAGTTGCTGATACAGTTGTCATGACCTAGCTAGTGGCTACAGTCTGTAGTTGCTGATACAGTTGTCATGACCTAGCTAGTGGCTACAGTCTGTAGTTGCTGATACAGTTGTCATGACCTAGCTAGTGGCTACAGTCTGTAGTTGCTGATACAGTTGTCATGACCTAGCTAGTGGCTACAGTCTGTAGTTGCTGATACAGTTGTCATGACCTAGCTAGTGGCTACAGTCTGTAGTTGCTGATACAGTTGTCATGACCTAGCTAGTGGCTACAGTCTTTAGTTGCTGATACAGTTGTCATGACCAAGCTAGTGGCTACAGTCTGTAGTTGCTGATACAGTTGTCATGACCTAGCTAGTGGCTACAGTCTGTAGTTGCTGATACAGTTGTCATGACCTAGCTAGTGGCTACAGTCTGTAGTTGCTGATACAGTTGTCATGACCTAGCTAGTGGCTACAGTCTGTAGTTGCTGATACAGTTGTCATGACCTAGCTAGTGGCTACAGTCTGTAGTTGCTGATACAGTTGTCATGACCAAGCTAGTGGCTACAGTCTGTAGTTGCTGATACAGTTGTCATGACCAAGCTAGTGGCTACAGTCTGTAGTTGATGATACAGTTGTCATGACCAAGCTAGTGGCTACAGTCTGTAGTTGCTGATACAGTTGTCATGACCAAGCTAGTGGCTACAGTCTGTAGTTGCTGATACAGTTGTCATGACCTAGCTAGTGGCTACAGTCTGTAGTTGCTGATACAGTTGTCATGACCTAGCTAGTGGCTACAGTCTTTAGTTGCTGATACAGTTGTCATGACCAAGCTAGTGGCTACAGTCTGTAGTTGCTGATACAGTTGTCATGACCTAGCTAGTGGCTACAGTCTTTAGTTGCTGATACAGTTGTCATGACCTAGCTAGTGGCTACAGTCTTTAGTTGCTGATACAGTTGTCATGACCTAGCTAGTGGCTACAGTCTGTAGTTGCTAATACAGTTGTCATGACCTAGCTAGTGGCTACAGTCTGTAGTTGCTGATACAGTTGTCATGACCAAGCTAGTGGCTACAGTCTGTAGTTGCTGATACAGTTGTCATGACCAAGCTAGTGGCTACAGTCTGTAGTTGCTGATACAGTTGTCATGACCTAGCTAGTGGCTACAGTCTGTAGTTGCTGATACAGTTGTCATGACCTAGCTAGTGGCTACAGTCTTTAGTTGCTGATACAGTTGTCATGACCAAGCTAGTGGCTACAGTCTGCAGTTGCTGATACAGTTGTCATGACCTAGCTAGTGGCTACAGTCTGTAGTTGCTGATACAGTTGTCATGACCTAGCTAGTGGCTACAGTCTGCAGTTGGTGATACAGTTGTCATGACCTAGCTAGTGGCTACAGTCTGTAGTTGTTGATATAGCTTCTGAAAGTTACTTCTGCCTTTGTCATCCATGGGCCGCCTGTCCTCTGCCTGTGCCTTGGTTTTGCTCAACATCTCATGCAGAAAGTGATTTCGGTCTCTACAACTTTGAGATATATTGTTCACTTGTAGTAGCTTTTATGTGTCATAAATAGACGGCAAAACAAGTATGTGCTACATGCACACAGTTGATGTATCCCATGTGCAGCCCAGAATGACTCCCATAGCATCATGTTAAACTGGTGTGCACACAAAAATCAGGTTCTGGAACAAGACTAAAGTCCAGAGTTGGACAAACAACCAGAACTTTCCGCTGGAGTTTACAGCCAGCCGGTGAACGCGAAGAAGAAGAGAAGAAGAAGGCAACAATGTTCCAACATGTGATCCTGTCAGTTATAGATTATAGGCTTGGAATGCTTACCATATCAAATAGTCGGCTAATGAAACTTTAACGCTCACAAAATGAAGTCTTGCGGGTAATTCTGGGATGTACAAGAGATGCCCGGTAGTATGTATGCAAAATATACTTGCACTGCCTACTACTGCAAATAGACTCAAAGTTTTGCAAGCAAAGTCATACCTCAGAGTAGCTGCAGACGAGAAGCACATCTTGCATGAAGCTCTGTGTAGAGCTAATGGTCACAAACTGAAAAGAGGAAGGTCTTGGCAGAAGACACAATTAGACATGTGTGCAGGCTTTATAAATTTGAGCAAGGAGGAGTGGGTCAAGGTGTCTGAGCAAGTTTCAGCTTCTAATCACTTTAAGTCGTGAGTGCAGGGACTGGCCAGCTGGTGTTGCAGAATCAGAAGTTCAACAAATGATTCATGACAATTCCCGCCCAAGTGATGTGATTATCTATACAGATGGCTCAGTGTTGAGGGGCAGACAAAGTACATGGGGGTTTATAGCAAAGGCAGATGGACATTTATTAGTGCAGCAAAGCCTTGCATATGATATCACAATATCTAGTTTGAGAATGGAGGTGGAGGCGGTCACTGCTGCCTTCTGCTTGCTTGAGAATCAGCTGTACACAGATGTCGTGATTGTAACTGACTCAAAGAGCATGTTGAGAAAGGTGGAGACAGACATACTCTGTACAGACTGGCAAGCATCACTTAAGAGATCCCTGGTAGTTAGCATCCTTTGAATATTTACTCCAGGTTATGCTGGTATGTTGGGAAAGGAGCAGGCAAATAGACTGGCTGGCTCTGCACCATGTGGTGGTGAATTGATGTATGACAAGCTAGATATTGTTAGGGCTCTTTGGGAACCAGTGAACAGTGTGGAGACAACTAAATAATTATGGTCTGAGGAAAATGGTGCTGCAAAAAGTTACCAGGGGATCTGGCAGATACTCAACACTCAGGGGGAGGGCGAGACACAATCAGTTACTGGTGCAATCGAAATTGGAACTCTTCACTTGCTGCTGAAGATGGGGATGGAGCGTTTATGGGAGCGTCCGGAGTTCTGTGATGTCGACTCCTAATTTAACACTTCAGCATTCAACAAAATAATTAGCTTCTGGTATAGTATCTATAAAAAAATCAGTGTTCCATATCTGCTGCTGCCATAGCTGACCTTCAGAGTAATCAGTGTTCCATATCTGCTGCTGCCGTAGCTGACCTTCAGAGTAATCAGTGTTCCATATCTGCTGCTGCCATAGCTGACCTTCAGAGTAATCAGTTCATGTATCTGCTGCTGCCATAGCTGACCTTCAGAGTAATCAGTTCATGTATCTGCTGCTGCCATAGCTGACCTTCAGAGTAATCAGTTCATGTATCTGCTGCTGCCATAGCTGACCTTCAGAGTAATCAGTTCATGTCTGTAACACCAGCCCTTACACCTGATACTTGAAAGATAGGCATCTGTCAGAAGTGGTGCCCATGAAACTGTCTGTGATACCGTGACTTTGACCATTACTTTTACTGACCACTGCTAAACTGTCTGTGATACCATGACTTTGACCATTGCTTGTACTGACCACTGCTATAGTGTTGTCTGTGATACCATGACTTTAACCATAGCTTGTACCGACCACTGCTATAGTGTTGTCTGTGATACCATGACTTTGACCATTGCTTGTACTGACCACTGCTATAGGGTTGTCTGTGATACCATGACTTTGACCATTGCTTGTACTGACCACTGCTATAGGGTTGTCTGTGATACCATGACTTTGACCATTGCTTGTACTGACCACTGCTATAGTGTTGTCTGTGATACCATGACTTTGACCATTGCTTGTACTAACCACTGCTAAATTGTTACTTTCTTGTTTCAGTACCAGTAGCTACTGCCACCAATGTGGCAGCAGAAGGCTACAACGGCACAGCCATGGAAGTCTGGTGGACACCAGTCCCAAAGACAAGAGAATACGCCCGCGGCAAGATCCTAGGCTATCAGGTAAGTGTGTCCTGGATGAAATCTTGTGTAGACTGTCCAAGTGTGTCCTGGGATGAGATCTTGTGTAGACTGTCCAAGTGTGTCCTGGGATGAGATCTTGTGTAGGCTGTCCAAGTGTGTCCTGGGATGAGATCTTGTGTAGGCTATCTAAGTGTGTCCTGGATGAGATCTTGTGTAGGCTGTCCAAGTGTGTCCTGGGATGAGATCTTGTGTAGACTGTCCAAGTGTGTCCTGGGATAAGATCTTGTGTAGGCAGTCCAAGTGTGTCCTGGATGAGATCTTGTGTAGACTGTCCAAGTGTGTCCTGGGATGAGATCTTGTGTAGACTGTCCAAGTGTGTCCTGGGATGAGATCTTGTGTAGGCTGTCCAAGTGTGTCCTGGGATGAGATCTTGTGTAGACTGTCCAAGTGTGTCCTGGGATAAGATCTTGTGTAGACTGTCCAAGTGTGTCCTGGGATAAGATCTTGTGTAGGCAGTCCAAGTGTGTCCTGGATGAGATCTTGTGTAGACTGTCCAAGTGTGTCCTGGGATAAGATCTTGTGTAGACTGTCCAAGTGTGTCCTGGGATAAGATCTTGTGTAGACTGTCCAAGTGTGTCCTGGGATGAGATCTTGTGTAGACTGTCCAAGTGTGTCCTGGAATGAGATCTTGTGTAGGCTGTCCAAGTGTGTCCTGGAATGAGATCTTGTGTAGACTGTCCAAGTGTGTCCTGGGATGAGATCTTGTGTAGGCTGTCCAAGTGTGTCCTGGGATGAGATCTTGTGTAGGCTGTCCAAGTATGTCCTGGGATAAGATCTTGTGTAGACTGTCCAAGTGTGTCCTGGGATGAGATCTTGTGTAGACTGTCCAAGTGTGTCCTGGGATGAGATCTTGTGTAGACTGTCCAAGTGTGTCCTGGGAAGAGATCTTGTGTAGACTGTCCAAGTGTGTCCTGGGATAAGATCTTGTGTAGACTGTCCAAGTGTGTCCTGGGAAGAGATCTTGTGTAGACAGTCCAAGTGTGTCCTGGGATAAGATCTTGTGTAGACTGTCCAAGTGTGTCCTGGGATAAGATCTTGTGTAGACTGTCCAAGTGTGTCCTGGGAAGAGATCTTGTGTAGACTGTCCAAGTATGTCCTGGGATAAGATCTTGTGTAGACTGTCCAAGTATGTCCTGGGATGAGATCTTGTGTAGACTGTCCAAGTGTGTCCTGGGAAGAGATCTTGTGTAGACTGTCCAAGTGTGTCCTGGGATAAGATCTTGTGTAGACTGTCCAAGTGTGTCCTGGGAAGAGATCTTGTGTAGACTGTCCAAGTGTGTCCTGGAATGAGATCTTGTGTGGACTGTCCAAGTGTGTCCTGGGATGAGATCTTGTGTAGACTGTCCAAGTGTGTCCTGGGATGAGATCTTGTGTAGGCTGTCCAAGTGTGTCCTGGGATGAGATCTTGTGTAGGCTATCTAAGTGTGTCCTGGATGAGATCTTGTGTAGGCTGTCCAAGTGTATCCTGGGATAAGATCTTGTGTAGGCAGTCCAAGTGTGTCCTGGATGAGATCTTGTGTAGACTGTCCAAGTGTGTCCTGGGATAAGATCTTGTGTAGGCTGTCTAAGTGTGTCCTGGATGAGATCTTGTGTAGGCTGTCCAAGTGTGTCCTGGATGAGATCTTGTGTAGGCTGTCCAAGTGTGTCCTGGAATGAGATCTTGTGTAGACTGACCAAGTGTGTCCTGGGATGAGATCTTGTGTAGGCTGTCCAAGTGTGTCTTGGGATGAGATCTTGTGTAGGCTGTCCAAGTGTGTCCTGGGATGAGATCTTGTGTAGGCTGTCCAAGTGTGTCCTGGGATGAGATCTTGTGTAGGCTGTCCAAGTGTGTTCTGGGATGAAATTCTGTGAAGGCTGTCAAGTGTGTCCTCGGATGAGATCTTGTGTAGGCTGTCCAAGTGTATCCTGGGATAAGATCTTGTGTAGGCTGTCCAAGTTAGTTAGTTAGTTAGTTAGTTAGTTAGTTAGTTAGTTAGTTAGTTGGGTTATCCTCATTGCACTCCGGACATGTTCATAGGTGCTCAGATCCTCCCCTCAGTATGAACCCCAACGTCCGATGGCTAATAGTACCAGTTCTATGTTGATTAACAAGTCTTCTGGCGTAACTGGTGTGCGTCTTGTTTTTTTGCTGTGCCGATCTTAATTCCCAAGTCTGCCATTCTGGCGAGTGATGTGGATTCACTGCCACCAAAGTCCTCTATTCTTCCCATTTCTCTGAGGGCATTGATAATATCAGCATGATCCATAGGCTGACCGTCGGTAGTGATAGCGGATCCAGCCAACCTGTCAGCTCTTTCATTTCCATTGACGCCTGCGTGTCCCGGAACAAAAATAAAGGTGACTCCACGAACAGTGGACTTCTGTAATGATTCAAGCCATTGTCTTCGCACTGAACCTGCCTGAACCCTCCGGATCATACTCATTGAATCACTGAGTATACACACGCGGGTGTATTTTTGTGTTTCAAGCCAGGCAAGCGCTTGTGTCACTGCCATCACCTCCATCGTCATGCTGCTGGTTGTCATGGAGAAGGCGCCCTTGGCTTCTTTGACTGTTCTTCCCGCTGAGTGTGCTGTAAATGCCCATGCGCTTCTTCTTTGGCGTATAACGGATCCGTCTGTATAGATTATTGCATCTGCTTCGTCTGAATTTTCACCGATGAGAGCGTTGACCTCTGCATTAACAGCAACAGGATTCTCTTCTCTACATCGCCTGTTGAGTGTGACAATACAGGAAAATGTACAAATAAACGCCTGAGGCACAGGTATCCATTCTGCACCAGGTATGATGTCGGTTAGGCTGCATATTTGCCTAATAACATCTTCTGCCCGACCTAGCCACGATTTCCCCCTCTTCAGTCTGTCGCCCTTTTCACTAAAAAGCGCTTGATGCAGTGGGTGTTTCTTATCAGCGCATATTTTGAGATATGCCCGAGCCCTCCACATCCTGATCCTTTGGTTCATTGTTGGAAAGTCAAGTAGATACCTCATTGCTCCACAGGATGTGTCTCTAGTACATCCCAAAATAATGCGCATGGCTTCATTTTGCACCTTTTCGAGTCGTTCAATCTGGGTAGCACTGACAGTGAGGATGGCAAGAGCGTATTCAATGGGGGAAAGGACCAGACCGTAGAATAGAAGTATTAGTAGTCTTTGCTCAATATTGGAAGCAGCCATAATCCTCATTGCAGATAGACCTTTGCGTGCTTTTGTTATCACATGGTCAACGTGTTCCCTGAATGACAAGCTGCGATCGAACCTCACCCCGAGAAACGTCATAACGTTGGTTCTGATCAATACATTATCACACATTTTCACTTCTGGTAAGTCCGACTGTCCAAGTGTGTCCTGGGATGAGATCTTGTGTAGGCTGTCCAAGTGTGTCCTGGGATAAGATCTTGTGTAGCTGTCCAAGTGTGTCCTGGGATAAAATCTTGTGTAGGCTGTCCAAGTGTGTCCTGGGATGAGATCTTGTGTAGGCTGTCCAAGTGTGTCCTGGGATGAGATCTTGTGTAGGCTGTCCAAGTGTGTCCTGGGATGAGATCTTGTGTAGACTGTCCAAGTGTGTCCTGGGATGAGATCTTGTGTAGGCTGTCCAAGTGTGTCCTGGGATGAGATCTTGTGTAGGCTGTCCAAGTGTGTCCTGGGATGAGATCTTGTGTAGGCTGTCCAAGTGTATCCTGGGATAAGATCTTGTGTAGGCTGTCCAAGTGTGTCCTGGGATGAGATCTTGTGTAGGCTGTCCAAGTGTGTCCTGGGATAAGATCTTGTGTAGGCTGTCCAAGTGTGTCCTGGGAGGAGATCTTGTGTTGCTGTCCAAGTGTGTCCTGGAATGAGATCTTGTGTAGGCTGTCCAAGTGTGTCCTGGGATGAGATCTTGTGTTGCTGTCCAAGTGTGTCCTGGGATAAGATCTTGTGTAGCTGTCCAAGTGTGTCCTGGGATGAGATCTTAGTTTCACTATGGAGATGCTTGCTGTATGAGTACATCACAGTTGGGCCACCAGCCAGACGGCATCATTGTCGCTTGTGTTTACACTTACCAGTCTTGCCATTTTACATGAGGCCAAGTGTTTATATCACAAACTGTCGCTTGTATTGATTGTTGTGTGTGACATTTGACATCTGTAACAGATCAACTACTGGCACGAGGAAGAGCAAATGACCGACTGGAAAGATTTTATCCGGCACGAGGGCCAGGTTGACAAGGGCCTGGTGATTGGGTTGAAGAGTGACAACTTCTACTACTTCACCATCCAGGTGTACAACTCGGCAGGGTTGGGGCCAATGTCCGAGTACTTCTTCCAGGAGACCTTGCATTACCGTGAGTGTCTGTGTCTGTTCCATCACAACCTTCTCCAGGAGACCTTGCATTACCATGAGTGTCTGTGTCTGTTCCATGACAACCTTCCTCCAGGAGACCTTGCATTAACGTGAGTGTCTGTGTCTATTCCATGACAACCTTCTTCAGGAGACCTTGCATTACCATGAGTGTCTGCGTCTGTTCCATGACAACCTTCTTCCAGGTGACCTTGCATTACCATGAGTGTCTGTGTCTGTTGCATCACAACCTTCTTCAGGAGACCTTGCATTACCATGAGTGCTTTGTCTGTTCCATGACAACCTTCCTCAAGGAGACCTTGCATTACCATGAGTGTCTGTGTCTATTCCATGACAACCTTCTTCAGGAGACCTTGCATTACCATGAGTGCTTTGTCTGTTCCATGACAACCTTCTTCCAGGAGACCTTGCATTACCATGAGTGTCTGTGTCTGTTCCATGACAACCTTCTTCCAGGAGACCTTGCATTACCATGAGTGCTTTGTCTGTTCCATGGCAACCTTCTTCCAGGAGACATTGCATTACCATGAGTGTCTTGTCTGTCCATGACAACCTTCCCATGACCTTGCATTACCTTTGTCTGGCAACCTCTTCAGGAGACCTTGCATTACCATGAGTGTCTGTGTCTGTTCCATGACAACCTTCTTCCAGGAGACCTTGCATTACCGTGAGTGTCTGTGTCTGTTCCATGACAACCTTCTTCCAGGAGACCTTGCATTACCATGAGTGTCTTTGTCTGTTCCATGACAACCTTCTTCCAGGAGACCTTGCATTACCATGAGTGTCTTTGTCTGTTCCATGACAACCTTCTTCCAGGAGACCTTGCATTACCGTGAGTGTCTTTGTCTGTTCCATGACAACCTTCTTCCAGGAGACCTTGCATTACCGTGAGTGTCTGTGTCTGTTCCATGACAACCTTCTTCCAGGAGACCTTGCATTACCATGAGTGTCTGTGTCTGTTCCATGACAACCTTCTTCCAGGAGACCTTGCATTACCGTGAGTGTCTGTGTCTGTTCCATCACAACCTTCTTCAGGAGACCTTGCATTACCGTGAGTGTCTGTGTCTGTTGCATCACAACCTTCTTCAGGAGACCTTGCATTACCGTGAGTGTCTGTGTCTGTTCCATGACAACCTTCTTCCAGGAGACATTGCATTACCATGAGTGTCTGTGTCTGTTGCATCACAACCTTCTTCCAGGAGACCTTGCATTACCGTGAGTGTCTGTGTCTGTTCCATGACAACCTTCTTCAAGGAGACCTTGCATTACCGTGAGTGTCTGTGTTCCATGACAACCTTCCTCCAGGAGACCTTGCATTACCGTGAGTGTCTGTGTCTGTTCCATGGCAACCTTCTTCCAGGAGACATTGTATTACCATGAGTGTCTTTGTCTATTCCATGACAACCTTCTTCCAGGAGACCTTGCATTACCATGAGTGTCTGTGTCTGTTCCATGACAACCTTCTTCCAGGAGACATTGTATTACCATGAGTGTCTTTGTCTATTCCATGACAACCTTCTTCCAGGAGACCTTGCATTACCATGAGTGTCTGTGTCTGTTCCATGACAAATTTCTTTTAGGTCATCAATCAACTAAAAGCCCTTCAGAGAAGGTCTGTGCATTTAATAACTGATAGTCATGTGCACAGCTCATCCATTATTGATTTACAAATCCCTTCATGTGCACAGCTCATCCATCATTGACTTACCAACCCCTTCATGTGCATGGCTCATCCATCATTGACTTACCAACCCCTTCATGTGCACAGCTCATCCATCATTGACTTACCAACCCCTTCATATGCACAGCTCATCCATCATTGACTTACCAGCCCCTTGATGTGCACAGCTCACCCATCATTGACTTACCAGCCCCTTCATGTGCACAGCTTATCCATCATTGACTTACCAGCCCCTTCATGTGCACAGCTCATCCATAATTGACTTTCCAATCCCTTGATGTGCACAGCTTACCCATCATTGACTTACCATCCGTACCCCAGTGTCCACCACCTTAAGTACATAAACTCCCATTTGTCCCCATCATATGTATCTTCTTCCTCACATGTTTGTTTTAGTGAACACATGTTTTATCTCAGCTGCAGCACAGTATCCTGAGGAGATCCGAGTGTACTCGGCCAGCGGACATCATGTAGAGGTCTGGTGGAGGGGCATCCATATCTCCCAGCCTGAGGGAAACATCTATGGGTTTGTGGTGAGTGTGTGTCTAGATCTGTGATAAGTATCTAGATTTATGATGGTGTCCACATCTTTGGTGGTGTGTATATCTGAAATGGTGTCTAGATGTGTGATGGTCTTTAGATGTGTGTCTGTTTTTAGTTTGTTGGTTCAGATGTTATGTAGCAGGCAGTAGATTTACCTGACATCTTGTGTGTTGACACACATTGTTAGAGGCTGTTGTGAGTTTTGGACAGCCAGTATGATAGTAGTGAATGTTTCACGTCTGCACTTACATGACTAAGGCATGACCCGGAGTTCACCGAGATGAACTGACGATGGTAGAAAATCGTAACTGACTTAGTTGTTCGCTTGTGAAGCTATGAGTCCCGCAAGAACAGGGACTGAACTGCACACTGAAACAAAACCAGCGGACAGTGAAAGATTGGGGGAGAGTTTGTTTCCAGGACGTTAGATTGAAGAGACTTGTGATAGTTTGTCAGTTAGATTGCAAATGTTTTGTGTTTAGACCGTAGTGACAGATGCTCTGTGTCACATTGTGTTTTGTTAGGCAGTACAGTACTTCTGTGTTATACCGACTCCTTGACTGTAGAGACTTGTGCTAGGTTGACAGATTGCAATGTGTTGTGTTTAGAATATAGTGATGGATAGTCTGTGTTACAATGTGTTTCATTAGAAAGTAGCAGTAAGTGAAGTAAAGATCCCTGTCTACGCCTTGAGGCGTATCAGGCATATGGGAAGAGCACCCATATTTTTACAGACCATCAGCACTCGGTGGGTAATGTGGTCAGCATTACGCCGGCTGTCTTTACTTCCCCAGGACAGCCCATCCTGGTACCCATTTTAGGCTGGGTCGACCTGCGATGCTCCATACCATAATAAAAATCCACGCAGCCAGCAGTGGGTTTCGATCGTGGTACGCTGGATTAGGAGTCGGACTCGCAACGCCATAGCCACGGGCGCCACTGACAGTAGCAGTACTTCTACATTATAGCATGCTCGACAGAGATAGGTTTTTGTGTTGCTTGTGTCCGGGGTAGCTGGTTAGGTGTTTTAGTTAGTCTGGTAGCTAAGATTGGTCTGTACTTGTTGTGATTTGATCTGTCCTCACTCACTTCGCCCCACACTCGACAGGCGCTCCACAATCCTGGCGTGGAGTTTAAGTGCGGAGGAAAGAGCTTATGGAAGCTGTGTGGGTTTGGACCTGGGTACTATCCATTTTAATGTGACAGAAGTGAGATGTGATTTGTAAAGGCCTCACGGCCTTTGTTTTGGATAGGGGTGCCCACGACTTTTGAAGCAAGCTATCATCTCTTATATTGCCCTGTACATTAAAGATTGTTGTGTGCTCTGTAGATGTTTGGGTTTAGTATGTCACGGGAACAACACAAGCCATCACATAAGCTCTCTGACACACATGTCATATAGCAGGCTATAGCTGACATCTATTTGTAGACATACATGTCATGTAGCAGGCTAAAGATGACATCTGTATGTAGACATACATGTCATGTAGCAGGCTATAGCTGACATCTGTTTGTAGACATACATGTCATGTAGCAGGCTAAAGATGTCATCTGTTTGTAGACATACATGTCATGTAGCAGGCTAAAGATGACATCTATTTGTAGACATACATGTCATGTAGCAGGCTAAAGATGACATCTATTTGTAGACATACATGTCATGTAGCAGGCTAAAGATGACATCTATTTGTAGACATACATGTCATGTAGCAGGCTAAAGATGTCATCTGTTTGTAGACATACATGTCATGTAGCAGGCTAAAGATGACATCTATTTGTAGACATACATGTCATGTAGCAGGCTAAAGATGACATCTATTTGTAGACATACATGTCATGTAGCAGGCTAAAGATGACATCTGTATGTAGACATACATGTTCTGTAGCAGGCTATAGCTGACATCTGTTTGTAGACATACATGTCATGTAGCAGGCTAAAGATGACATCTGTTTGTAGACATACATGTCATGTAGCAGGCTAAAGATGTCATCTGTTTGTAGACATACATGTCATGTAGCAGGCTAAAGATGACATCTATTTGTAGACATACATGTCATGTAGCAGGCTAAAGATGACATCTGTATGTAGACATACATGTTCTGTAGCAGGCTATAGCTGACATCTGTTTGTAGACATACATGTCATGTAGCAGGCTAAAGATGACATCTGTTTGTAGTCATACATGTCATGTAGCAGGCTAAAGATGACATCTATTTGTAGACATACATGTCATGTAGCAGGCTAAAGATGACATCTATTTGTAGTCATACATGTCATGTAGCAGGCTAAAGATGACATCTATTTGTAGACATACATGTCATGTAGCAGGCTAAAGATGACATCTGTATGTAGACATACATGTTCTGTAGCAGGCTATAGCTGACATCTGTTTGTAGACATACATGTCATGTAGCAGGCTAAAGCTGACATCTATTTGTAGTCATACATGTCATGTAGCAGGCTAAAGATGACATCTATATGTAGACACACATGTCATGTAGCAGGTTGTAGATGGCGTCTGTTAGTATACAAACATGTGATGCAGTAGGTTGTAGATTACCTCTGTATGTTGACACAGATGTCATGTAGCAGGTTGTAGATGACTTGTTGACACACATGAGACCTGTGTATGTTGACATACCTGTATGTAGACACACATATCATGTAGCAGGTTGTAGATGACATCTGTATGTAGACACACATATCATGTAGCAGGTTGTAGATGACATCTGTTAGTATACAAACATGTGATGCAGTAGGTTGTAGATTACCTCTGTATGTTGACACACATGTCATGTAGCAGGTTGTAGATGACATTTGTATGTAGACACACATTTCCTGTAGCAGGCTATAGCTGACATTTGTATTGTTGTACAGATCTACTATTGGCCTGCAAATGAAAACTACAGGACAGCCTGCCAACATGTGGTGCATGACCACCACGCTCACCACGCTCACATAGATGTTGAGCCTGGTGTGGTCTACGCTCTCCGTGTCTCTGCCTTCGGGGAAGGAGGCTATGGGAAGAAGTCCCTCACTACTTACTTTACCTTAGGTAAGTTTGCTTTGCCATCAGTCTGTCTGTCATCTGTGTGGCTCTTTGCTGTATGCCATCACTGTGTGACATCACACTATGTCTTCACTCTGACTGTATCTGGGTTTATCTGGGTAAAGATTCTGAATTTGCAAAACAGGCATATACTAGCTCCGTCTCCCTCTTCAACAGCCAATGAAGAGTCTCCAAACAGTCTTGAGTGGCACCCAGAACCCCAGACACTTCCTGCTGCATCATTCTCTGCAGGTACAGGTTTTCCAGAATCTTCCATTTGACTTGTCACCTTCTCTCAAAGGCAAGAGATCAACTCTGCCTTGTGCATTTGCAGTACATCCTCAGGTGGGGCCACCCAGACCAATCTGTCAGTCTAATCATTCCCAAACACACCTAATAATAAAACATATCGTTCATGTAACTGTAACTGTGTGCGAGCTCTGGATTGATGTGTTTCCCTTTCATGCAAATAAAACCTGACTACACCTTCCTGTGCTTGCTTTGCAAATCTGATACTGTTGATGACATTTGTAGCTAAAATTGTCTTCTGGTCAGACACCAGTATGTCATACAATCTCCTCTGTCAGCAACTTATTAGTCTATGGTCGGACACCGGTATGTCATACAATCCCATCTATCACCAACTCATTAGTCTCTGGTCAGACACCGGTATGTCATACAATCCCATCTATCACCCACTCATTAGTCTCTGGTCAGACGACGGTATGTCATACAATCCCATCTATCACCAACTCATTAGTCTCTGGTCAGACACCGGTATGTCATACAATCTCCTCTGTCACTAACTCATTAGTCTCTGGTCAGACACCGGTATGTCATACAATCCCATCTATCACCAACTCATTAGTCTCTGGTCAGACACCGGTATGTCATACAATCTCCTCTATCACTAACTCATTAGTCTCTGGTCAGACACCGGTATGTCATACAATCCCATCTATCACCAACTCATTAGTCTCTGGTCGGACACCGGTATGTCATACAATCCCATCTATCAGCAACTTATTAGTCTCTGGTCAGACACCGGTATGTCATACAATCTCCTCTATCACTAACTCATTAGTCTCTGGTCGGACACTGGTATGTCATACAATCCCATCTATCACCAACTCATTAGTCTCTGGTCGGACACCGGTATGTCATACAATCCCATCTATCAGCAACTTATTAGTCTCTGGTCAGACACCGGTATGTCATACAATCCCATCTATCACCAACTCATTAGTCTCTGGTCAGACACCAGTATGTCATACAATCCCATCTATCACCAACTCATTAGTCTCTGGTCAGACACCGGTATGTCATACAATCCCATCTATCACCAACTCATTAGTCTTTGGTCAGACACCGGTGTGTCATACAATCTCCTCTATCACCAACTCATTAGTCTCTGGTCGGACACCGGTATGTCATACAATCCCATCTATCACTAACTTATTAGTCTCTGGTCGGACACCGGTATGTCATACAATCCCATCTATCACTAACTTATTAGTCTTTGGTCAGACACCGGTATGTCATACAATCCCATCTATCACCAACTCATTAGTCTTTGGTCAGACACCGGTATGTCATACAATCTCCTCTATCACCAACTCATTAGTCTCTGGTTGGACACCGGTATGTAACACAATCCCATCTGTCACCAACTCATTAGTCTCTGGTCAGACACCGGTATCTCACACAATCTCCTCTGTCACAAACTCATTAGTGTCTGCTTGGAACTAGAAGATCATCACATGTAGAGCTGACAGCATCAGATGCATGAGATAATGTACAGATGACAGCATGTGAAGCATGAGATAATGTACAGATGACAACATGGGATAATGTACAGATGACAACATGAGATAATGTGCAGATGACAACATGGGATAATGTACAGATGACAACATGAGATAATGTACAGATGACAACATGGGATAATGTACAGATGACAACATGAGATAATGTACAGATGACAACATAAGATATTGTGCTGATGACACCATGAGATTATGTACAGATGACAGCATGAGATAATGTACAGATGACAACATAAGATATTGTACAGATTACACCATGGGATTATGTACAGATGACAGCATGAGATAATGTACAGATGACAACATGAGATAATGTACAGATGACAACATGAGATAATGTACAGATGACAACATGGGATAATGTACAGATGACAACATGAGATAATGTGCAGATGACAACATGGGATAATGTACAGATGACAACATGAGATAATGTACAGATGACAACATGGGATAATGTACAGATGACAACATGAGATAATGTACAGATGACAACATAAGATATTGTGCTGATGACACCATGAGATTATGTTCAGATGACAGCTTGAGATAATGTACAGATAACAACATGAGATAATGTACAGATGACAACATAAGATATTGTACAGATTACACCATGGGATTATGTACAGATGACAGCATGAGATAATGTACAGATGACAACATGAGATAATGTACAAATGACAACATGAGATAATGTACAGATGACAACATGAGATAATGTACAGATGACAACATGAGATAATGTACAGATGACAACATGGGATATTGTACAGATGACAGTTTGAGATAATGTCCAGATGACAATATTAAATAATGTACAGATGAAAACCTGTGATAATATACAGATGACAACATTAGATAATATACAGATGACAATATGAGATAATGTACAGATGGCACCATGGGATTATGTACAGATGACAGCATGAGATAATGTACAGATGACATAATGAGATAATGTACAGATGACATCATGAGATTATGTACAGATGACAACATGAGATAATGTACAGATGACAACATGAGATATTGTACAGATGACAACATGAGATATTGTACAGATGACAACATGAGATATTGTACAGATGACAACATGAGATATTGTACAGATGATAACATGAGATATAGTACAGATGACAACATGAGATAATGTACAGATGACAACGTGAGATAATGTACAGATGACAAAATGAGATAATGTACAGATGACAACATGGGATAATGTACAGATGACAACATGGGATAATGTACAGATGGCAACATGAGATAATGTACAGATGACAACATGAGATAATGTACAGATGACAACATGAGAGAATGTACAGATGAGAACATGAGATAATGTACAGGTGACAGCATGGGAAGCATAGGATAATGTACAGATGACAACATGAGATAATGTACAGATGACAACATGAGATAATGTACAGATGACAACATGAGATAATATACAGATGACAACATGAGAGGCATAAGATGTGACAACTATATGGTAATGATTGCTGTTACTCTGGTTTTCTTCTTGCTATTTTTAGAGGGAACCAACGTACTGGTCGACTACAGCCTGGCTGAGACTGTGGAGACTTTCAGATCTGCAGCTGCATGGTTACCTACACCAGCTGTGCTCACCACTGCCACCCTGACTTGCAGCCTTATCTTCACATTCAATATCTGATGTGTGCTGGCTGATTCACTCGTTGGCTGTCAGGTTGGATTGCAAATATATAACTCTGGATTATTGTTAGTATAAACTTACTATATAATAATTGTTGATGTCCTCTTAATACTCAGTGACTGTTGATTAATGAAATACTCAGCAAGTGTTGAACAACAAGTGTTTCAGTGATTGTTGGTTGACTGTCAGTGTTTCAGTGATTGTTGGTTGACTGTCAGTGTTTCAGTGATTGTTGGTTGACTGTCAGTGATTCAGTGATTGTTGGTTGACTGTCAGTGTTCCAGTGATTGTTGGTTGACTGTCAGTGTTCCAGTGATTGTTGGTTGACTGTCAGTGTTCCAGTGATTGTTGGTTGACTGTCAGTGTTTCAGTGATTGTTGGTTGACTGTCACTGTTTCAGTTATTGTTGGTTGACTGTCAGTGTTTCAGTGATTGTTGGTTGACTGTCAGTGTTTCAGTGATTGTTGGTTGACTGTCAGTGTTTCAGTGATTGTTGGTTGACTATCAGTGTTTCAGTGATTGTTGGTTGACTGTCAGTGATTCAGTGATTGTTGGTTGACTGTCAGTGTTCCAGTGATTGTTGGTTGACTGTCAGTGTTCCAGTGATTGTTGGTTGACTGTCAGTGTTCCAGTGATTGTTGGTTGACTGTCAGTGTTCCAGTGATTGTTGGTTGACTGTCAGTGTTTCAGTGATTGTTGGTTGACTGTCAGTGTTTCAGTGATTGTTGGTTGACTGTCAGTGTTTCAGTGATTGTTGGTTGACTGTCAGTGTTTCAGTGATTGTTGGTTGACTGTCAGTGTTTCAGTGATTTTTGGTTGACTGTCAGTGTTCCAGTGATTGTTGGTTGACTGTTAGTGTTTCAGTGATTGTTGGTTGACTGTCATGTGTTTCAGTGTTTGTTGGTTGACTGTCAGTGTTTTAGTGATTGTTGGTTGACTGTCAATGTTTCAGTGATTGTTAGTTGACTGTCAGTGTTTCAGTGATTGTTGGTTGACTGTCAGTTTTGAGGTGATTGTTGGTTGACTGTCAGTGTTCCAGTGATTGTTGGTTGACTGTCACTATTTCAGTGATTGTTGGTTGACTGTCACTGTTTCAGTGATTGTTGGTTGACTGTCACTGTTTCAGTGATTGTTGGTTGACTGTCACTGTTTCAGTGATTGTTGGTTGACTGTCACTATTTCAGTTATTGTTGGTTGACTGTCACTATTTCAGTGATTGTTGGTTGACTGTCAGTGTTCCAGTGATTGTTCGTTGACTGTCAGTGTTTCAGTGATTGTTGGTTGACTGTCAGTGTTGCAGTGATTGTTGGTCAAATGCCAGTGTTTCAGTGATTGTTGGTTGACTGTCACTATTTTAGTGACTGTTGGTTGTCTGTCACTATTTAGTGACTGTTGGTTGACTGTCAATATTTCAGTGATTGTTTGTTGACTGTCAGTATTTCAGTGATTGTTGGTCAAATGCCAGTGTTAGAGTGATTGTTGGTTGACTGTCAGTATTCAGTGATTTTGGGCAAATGCCAGTATTTAGTGCTTGTTGGTTGACTGTCAGCATTCAATGACTGTTGGTCAAATGCCAGTATTTAGTGTTTGTTGGTTGACTGTCACTATTTCAGTGATTGTTGTCAAATGCCAGTATTTAGTGATTGTTTGTTGATAGACATTATTCAGTGATTGTTGGTCAGTTGCCAGTATTTAGCAATTGTTGGTTGACTGTCAGTATTCAGTGATTGAAGCCGTGGTAGTCCAGTAGCGAGTCTGTTTGTCTACCAAACCAGCAGTGTGAATGAAACCTCTGGCACAGACAGGATGATTATTGTCAGACAAGTTTGTCACTCTGGATCCTAGATAGATCAGCTGGTCTCTAGCTGTCCACCATCAATGTAGACTGCAGGTCTGTCATTAACACCTCGCACCATCATCTGTGTCTTCTTGTTGCTGATTGTTAGTCCAGATTCACAGGGTGCATCAGCAATTGCAGATAGTAACCCTTGCAGTTCTTCCTTTAAGTAGGTGGTCATTGCTGCATCATTTCTCTGATCAGTATCTTCCTTATCCTGGTTTTGGCTTTCAGCCTTTGAGCATTGTATAGGTTGCTGTCGGATAGAGATTGGAAAAAAATACCACCCTCCTGATCTTAGAAGATATATTTTGAAAGAGGGTAGGCGCAAGTACACATCCCTGCTTCAGTCCATTCTTGACTACAAGCTCCTCAGATGTTACACTGTTAAAGTTGCTTGTACCTCTCATACCCTTGTAGAACGACTCAGTAAATGCTCAGTAGGGTAGGTGGACACCCAATCTTCCTGGGCATGTTGAATAGATTTTTATGAAATCAAATCATATGCCTTAGTACAGTGGTTCTCAAGCTGTGGGTGACAACCTTTTTTTTTATCAATAAAAGTCGTATACCCTGGCAGATTGTGTTGTAACTGTGGCAATGATGTCAAATAACTGTGTAACCTAATGTCATTATTTCTAATTGTTGACCTACAATAACTGTTCAGTTGTTGATGACATTATATTGCCAACATGGTGACCGTATCAGAATGTCAGGGTATGGGTGTCTGATGTGTTAGTACAATGTCCTGTCAGAACAGGTGATTCCCTGACTCAGAATAGTCCACTGATGTGCCATATGTGTCCATCTAGTGTGTATTAGCTGATTCAGAATAGTCCACTGATGTGCCATATGTGTCCATCTAGTGTGTATTAGCTGGCTCAGAATAGTCCACTGATGTGCCATATGTGTCCACCTAGTGTGTTAGTAGAGACCTACAAAGGTTTCCAGCACTATCAGGTGTCCAGCACTATCAGGACTCCAGCACTATCAGGTCTCCAGATACGATAGCCCTGTCCAGTGAAAATATCGAACATTTCTGCCCACCAGGCCGGTCATGGTTGCATGTAGGGAGTTGTGGCTTCTGGGATACAGAGGTGGAGCTTCCAGCACTGTGTACATCTAACCTAGATCTTGGTTTAACATTAGATATTATATAGTATGTATTTCTCCCCAGCAGAGTAGTGACTATCTGAGGTTTACGAGTATTTGACCTTTGTCTACCTGCTAAGTATGGCATCTTCTTTTTCTCCTGATGCCCATTATCTCCCAATCTGTTGCAGTCTCATACAGCTCACCCACATCCACCACATCTTTTCTTAACTTCGCCCTCCAGCTCCTTTGGTTTGTTTTTTACTTCTATCATTTCTATGCCACTGTGTGTTCCACTGAGAAGCCCTACTAGTTAAATTGTTCTCATGGTTTTTCCCAAGGTGTCTCCTATCCAGTGCCAGCATTTTTCTTCTGCTCTTGATTCACTGGAATTTGTTTTAAATATCCTCAAGTGATTTTATAGTATAAACTCCCTGAGCATGTCATCTTGATTTACTGGAATACGTTTTATATGTCTGCAAGTGATTTTATCGTATGTTAAACTCCCTGAGCATGTCATCTTGATTTACTGGAATTCGTTTTATATGTCTGCAAGTGATTTTATCGTATGTTAAACTCCCTGAGCATGTCATCTTGATTTACTAGTATTTCACATTGATGTATTGGTGTTCAAACATTGTTTGTTGAATGTTGTTTCATCTTGATTAAATAGTGTTTCAGTTTAATTTACTGATGTTTAAACGTTTTTTATAAATTTGCTCTATCATGATTTACTAGTGTTTCAGCATGATGCTTTGATGTTTAAACATTGTTTTATGTTGTTTCATTATGATTTATTGCTGTTTCAACATGATGCATTGATGTTTAAACATTGTTTTATGTTGTTTCATTATGATTTATTGGTGTTTTAACAGGATGTATTGATGTTTAAACATTTTTTCAATGTTTCATCAGGATTTACTAGTGTTTTCCCATGATATGTTGATGTTTAAACATTGTGTAATGTTGTTTCATCATGATTTACTAGTGTCTCAACATGATGTGTTGATGTTTAAACATTGTTTAATGTTGTTTCATCATGATTCACTAGTGTCTCAACATGATGTGTTGATGTTTAAACATTGTGTAATGTTGTTTCATAATGATTTACTAGTGTCTCAACATGATGTATTGCTGTCACTCTGCAAAAGAGCTTATTTCCTTATGACCACTGCCTATTGTCGCTGGATTACATAATGTTTTATACCAATTTTTTTCTTGTAGAAAAATTAAGTACCATACTCAGTACAGGGTCATTATAAAGAAAGTTTGAGTACACACAGCAAAGTGTCTGTTATAGTCAAGTCAGGGAACCTTTCCCACACCTTCAGAGTTTGGGTACACACAGCAAAGTGTCTGTTATAGTCAAGTCAGGGAACCTTTCCCACACCTTCAGAGTTTGGGTACACACAGCAAAGTGTCTGTTATAGTCAAGTCAGGGAACCTTTCCCACACCTTCAGACGTCTTAGGCATATAAGGCTAGACCTATATTTTATAGACCCACTCGGTGGGTGATGTAGTCAGCATCATGCCGGCCGACTTTACTTCCCATGGACTGTACCTGGTACCCATTTAGGGTTGGGTCGACCCGGAAGGCAAAGTCAATTTGTGAAGAATAAATCCGACACTGTCATGACCTGAAACCACGATCTTTCGATCCACAGGCGAGCATCTAGCCTCGACACCACGGCTGCTGCATCTCTATTTTAGTAGCGCTGAGATATTGACACTTTGAAAGAAAACAAATGGGGGAGGGGGGTGGAGTGGTGCCGCTGCTACATCTCTATTTTAGTAGCGCTGAGATATTGACACTTTGAAAGAAAACAAATGGGGGAGGGGGTGGAGTGGTGCCGCTGCTACATCTCTATTTTAGTAGCGCTGAGATATTGACACTTTGAAAGAAAACAAATGGGGGAGGGGGGATGGAGTGGTGCCGCTGCTGGGTATACAACCTGATAAATGGTTAATTCCTTCATTTGCTCACTTTTATTTCCCGACAAGTGCTCGTTATTCCCACTTTATCTCCAATTTATTTTGTTGATTGCCAACAGTGTTTGACGTTATCATTGTGTGTGTGTGGAAACAAATGTCACCAGCCGCCTGTACGCAAGATTATCCCAGCTGCAGTTCAGTCCCCTGTCAGGCAGCGACGTCTCCAAGGTACAATCGATGGTGATGAAAACACTGCCTGCTCAATAGAAACGTCTGCAAGAACCTGTTCTTACTGTAGGTAGGTAAGTTGTACCCCACCAGGACATCACACAAGGTAGGTAGGTAAGTTGTACCCCACCAGGACATCACACAAGGTAGGTAGGTAAGTTGTGCCCCATTAGGACATTACACAAGGTAGGTAGGTAAGTTGTACCCCATTAGGACATCACACAAGGTAGGTAGGTAAGTTGTACCCCACCAGGACATCACACAAGGTAGATAGGTAAGTTGTACCCCACCAGGACATCACACAAGGTAGGTAGGTAAGTTGTACCCCACCAGGACATCACACAAGGTAGGTAGGTAAGTTGTACCCCACCGGGACATCACACAAGGTAGGTAGGTAAGTTGTTCACCACTAGGACATCACACAAGGTAGGTAGGTAAGTTGTACCCCACCAGGACATCACACAAGGTAGGTAGGTAAGTTGTGCCCCATTAGGACATCACACAAGGTAGGTAGGTAAGTTGTACCCCATTAGGACATCACACAAGGTAGGTAGGTAAGTTGTACCCCACCAGGACATCACACAAGGTAGGTAGGTAAGTTGTTCACCACTAGGACATCACACAAGGTCGGTAGGTAAGTTGTTCACCACTAGGACATCACACAAGGTAGGTAGGTAAGTTGTACCCCACCAGGACATCACACAAGGTCGGTAGGTAAGTTGTTCACCACTAGGACATCACACAAGGTAGGTAGGTAAGTTGTACCCCACCAGGACATCACACAAGGTAGGTAGGTAAGTTGTACCCCACCAGGACATCACACAAGGTCGGTAGGTAAGTTGTACCCCATTAGGACATTACACAAGCGATAAACAGCCGGCGACACAAAGTGCCACCACGCAAATGAGGCTCACCCGTGGATTAGACCCGGAAACCCCGTTAAACCATAAGGCCATATTTAGGGCCCTGTCAAAAGATTCACATATTTCATCTGTTCGGCCCTCCTAGAACTGCTACTATCTGTTTGAACCTCTCATTCTTCTGTGTACTGTGCTCTGTTGTTTAATATTATAATTTTTTTTTAAATTTACGCCCATTGATACATATATGCTATCAATTATTATTTTATCTCCCCCCCCCCCCTTCCACCCTTCCCTCCAATTCGTTTGTATTTGCCTTGATCGCTGGCACCCTCTGCCACCGCCAGTTTCCCCTCTTCACTATCTACCTGATTTTTTTTGTAAACCCAAACCTTAAAGATGTCACCCACATCAATTAAATTGCAGTGAGACCCTCTATTCTTTTATAATTAGAGCGCAGCTTTAACACAGTCCAAGTCCTGCTCTATAGTGCAGAAACTCTGGACTAGAAGTAACTAGAAAATCGAATGAGTCTCTGGAGATGTGTGTATTCAGAAGAATAGGTCGTGTTTCATGCAAGCAAAAACTGTCCAATACAGAGGTTCAGGGAAGACTGCAAATAAAACGAGAATTACAGAAATAAATAAAACAGAGACAATTGAAATGCTTTGGCCACTTTAAAAGAAAAAACACACTTTTGATAACCATACTGGAGGGAAAGATCGAAGACAAGAGAGCATGAGGTAGGCAACGATACAAGTTGGAGAACAACATCAAGAGGTGGACGGGAAGCAGTCAGAGAGTGTGTACAACCAGGACAAGAGAGAGCGCGTGTTGGAGATCCATTGAAGCCATCCTTTACTGTGAAGACGGCACCTAACTGATGATGATTTAACACAATACACGTTTAGCCAGCATTACAATACAATCACAACACAATCACGAAAGCCTAACTGACCAACAACAACACCACCAACATAAATAGAACCATTTATTTGTGAACCTCAGCAAGAGATGTCAGGAATTCCTATGTAAAATCTTTGGCCTAGCCTCATTTGCGGAGACGCACTTCTACTGCCTGCATGGTCAGACAGATCTGTTGCTCCCGTCTACTGCCTGCATGGTCAGACAGATCTGTTGCTCCCGTCTACTGCCTGCAAGGTCAGACAGATCTGTTGCTCCCGAGAGAGTACAGAGAGATTCCCGGATCTTGGAGCCTGCTGGCGGGAGTTGTTTAAGCCATCATTGTAAACAAACCAATCAGGTGACAACGACGCTTTTAGTTGACTACTTCTTTAGTGTAACCGAACATAAACTGTACTGTGAAACTGCTGCATCTGGACCGACCGAAACAATGAACATAAACTGTTCTGTGAAACTGTTGCATTTGGGCCGACCGAAACAATGAACATAAACTATACTGTGAAACTGCTGCATTTGGACCGACCGAAACAATGAACATAAACTGTACTGTGAAACTGTTGCATTTGGGCAGACCGAAACAATTAACATAAACTATACTGTGAAACTGTTGCATTTGGACCGACCGAAACAATCTCCTGATCACTCCAAGAATCCCTCCCGAGCCAGCAGACGATTAAAGGAGTTGTGGCCCGTCAGTGGCAGAGCCTGATTCTGGTAGCTGCGCTGGAGCATCCTCAACACCAAGGGACTGATTTTCTCTCTTTTGTCGGCGAAACCTCTTTTATCTGCGAACCCTCGCTTGTCAGCGAACCCTCGTTTGTCAGCGAACCCTCGTTTGTCCGCGAACCCTCGTTTGTCCGCGAAACCTCGTTTATCCGCAAATCCCCGCTTTCCCAGGAAGTCGTCCTCTTCCGAGTCCAAGTCGGCGTCCTCCAGGTAGTCCAACTCATGCGATGCCATCAAGGTGAAGGTCACTGCCAGGGTGAAGGCCAGCAGCAAGAAGTGGGAGACTGAAACCATTCTATTGACGTTACCGTGCCTCTGAAACAAAAACGGTTTCATTGTTAGATTGTCTAGTATTTACAGAACTGTTCCTGCAACAGACTCAGTACAACATCTATCAGTGGTCAGAACTGTTCCTGCAACGCACTCAGTACAACATCTATCAGTGGTCAGAACTGTTCCTGCAACAGACTCAGTACAACATCTATCAGTGGTCAGAACTGTTCCTGCAACAGACTCAGTACAACATCTATCAGTGGTCAGAACTGTTCCTGCAACAGACTCAGTACAACATCTATCTGTGGTCAGAACTGTTCCTGCAACACACTCAGTACAACATCTATCAGTGGTCAGAACTGTTCCTGCAACACACTCAGTACAACATCTATCAGTGGTCAGAACTGTTCCTGCAACAGACTCAGTACAACATCTATCAGTGGTCAGAACTTTTCCTGCATCACACTTAGTACAACATCTATCAGTGGTCAGAACTGTTCCTGCAACAGACTCAGTACAACATCTATCAGTGGTCAGAACTGTTCCTGCAACAGACTCAGTACAACATCTATCAGTGGTCAGAACTTTTCCTGCAACACACTCAGTACAACATCTATCAGTGGTCAGAACTTTTCCTGCAACAGACTCAGTACAACATCTATCAGTGGTCAGAACTTTTCCTGCAACAGACTCAGTACAACATCTATCAGTAATCAGAACTTTTCCTGCAACAGACTCAATACAACATTTATCAGTAGTCAGAACTGTTCCTGCAACAGACTCAGTACAACATCTATCAGTGGTCAGAACTTTTCCTGCAACAGACTCAGTACAACATCTATCAGTGGTCAAAACTTTTCCTGCAACAGACTCAGTACAACATCTATCAGTAATCAGAACTTTTCCTGCACAGACTCAGTACAACATCTATCTGTAATCAGGACTTGTCCTGCAACAGACTCAGTACAACATCTATCAGACACAAACAAACTTGACCACATCTAAACAAACCAAAATGGACCAAGTGGAAACGAACAAACTAGACCAAGTGAAAACGAACAAACTGTGCCAAGTGGAAATAAACCAAACTAGACTAAGTTGAAACAAACCAAACTGGACTATATAGAAACAAACAAGGACCACATGGAAAAAAACCAAACTGGACCAAGCTGAAAAAAATCAAACTCGAGCATATGGAAACAAACCAGACTAGACCAAGTTAAAACAATCCAAACTGGATCACATTGAAACAAACTGAACCACATGGAAACAAAGCAGCCTGGACCAAGATGAAACAAATCAAATAGGGCCAAATGGAAACAAACTAAACTAGACCAAGATGAAACAAACCAAACTGGACCAAGTGGAAATAAACTAAACTGGACCAAGTGGAAACAAACCAAACTGGACCAAGTGGAAACAAACCAAACTGGACCAAGTAGAAATAGATCAAACTGGACAAAGTGGAAACAAACCAAACTAGACCAAGATGAAACAAACCAAACTGGACCAAGTGGAAATAGACCAAACTGGACCAAGTGGAAACAAACTAAAATAGACCAAGTGGACATATTTTAGAGCTGATACTGGACAAGACCTATCTACATTTCTCTGCTGTCATCCCAGAAACAGGTGCCCGCCTCAAGGCCTGGCCAGCCGTCATCCCAGAAACAGGTGCCCGCCCCAAGGCCTGGCCAGCCGTCATCCCAGAAACAGGTGCCCGCTCCAAGGCCTGGCCAGCCGTCATCCCAGAAACAGGTGCCCGCCCCAAGGCCTGGCCAGCCGTCATCCCAGAAACAGGTGCCCGCCCCAAGGCCTGACCAGCCGTCATCCCAGAAACAGGTGCCCGCCCCAAGGCCTGGCCAGCCGTCATCCCAGAAACAGGTGCCCGCCCCAAGGCCTGGCCAGCCGTCATCCCAGAAACAGGTGCCCGCCCCAAGGCCTGACCAGCCGTCATCCCAGAAACAGGTGCCCGCCCTAAGGCCTTCGGTGTCGGGGGTATTTGTCAGAGAGGCAGGAAACCACAGTTTGTACACAAATAAGCCAGGTCCGTGGAACAAATGTGCAGGCAAAATTCATTTCCTGGAAGAAGACTTAAGCCCAGAGGTGAACCCACAACCAAGACTTCAGCCCAGAGGTGAACCCACAACTAAGACTTCAGCCCAGAGGTGAACCCACAACCAAGACTTCAGCCCAGAAGTGAACCCACAACCAAGACTTCAGCCCAGAGGTGAACCCACAACCAAGACTTCAGCCCAGAAGTGAACCCACAACCAAGACTTCAGCCCAGAGGTGAACCCACAACCAAGACTTCAGCCCAGAGGTGAACCCACAACCAAGACGTCCCACTTGAGTTTTTAGCCGATAAACGCTTAGAAGTTGTAGTCCCTGGTGGAACATTTTTTTTTTTTTTTTGGTAGTCCATAAAATAATATTTTGTTGTAATCTCTTGAACAACATTTTATTGGAGTCCATCAAACAACATTTTGTTGGAATCTCTTGAACAACATTTTATTGGAGTCCATCAAACAACATTTTGTTGGAATCCATAAAACAATATTTTGTTGGAATGCATGAAACATTTTGCTAAAGTTCACGAGGACAGATTTTTACATTATGAAATGTCCCGACGTCTGAGTTCATCAAGGGATAATCCTGGATAGTTCTACAGCTGGAAGTATGCCGTCCATCAAAGCCGGCTATATCCCTCGTTCTTTAATGATATTTATTAATTCATGAATGATATCTGCCCACATCAGAGTAATAGGTCAGATCTTGCCGTTTTGCCGTGGTCACTAACACCCGGTCATCCCAGCGACTACGGTGACTGTGACTGTTTATGTGTAATTCCTTCTGTGTGCACGGTCGACTACTCAGATCTCGCCATGCTTGTGACAAGCAGACCGTGGTAAATACATTGGGTATTTATTATTTCTTTAATCTGTTGTACACTGTGCAGTTAGAATATACAATTTACTGTGTGAAGTTGCGACTTACTTTGCGAAGTTGTGATGTACTGTGAAGTAACGATTTACTGCGAATGGTTGCAACTTATTTTAAGTCGTTGGACTTATGCTGGAAATTTATTGTAAGGTGTCTTTATTTACTTTGACAAACGACAACTTACTGTGACAATCGACGACTTACTGCGACAACCCGCTGTGACAAGTCTATGATACCTTTTATTGAAGTTCAAGTAGATGACGTTTAGAGCAAGGTGGCTAGTAATAGCAGGGACTACACTGAGAATGTTACTGCTAGTATCTGAGAAGAAATAATCGCTTCTGTTTGAACTTTCGGCCAAAACAACCTACAGCCGGCTGACCCCTAACGAAGAAGAGTGACATGTGTCCGGCTATGTTTTGCTGATGCAAATGTTCTGTTTCTGGAGTGGCTCCAACATTTCCAGTGGGCGACATAGTCTGTAATTTTCCCGGGGAAATACACACACTTGATCTTTATGGCAGGGTGGTTAGGTTACCTGCCTCGCTTTCTGAGGGTGGCATTGTGGTCGCTTTTCGACCACATCCAATCTTCCTTGATGTTCAGATCTTTCAAGACGTCAGTATTTCTCCTCTTCTTTGTCTAAGATATTCTGAGAATCTTTCTATAGCATTTCAGCTCAAAAGCCTCTATTCTCTTTCTTAAGGACTGAGAGATAATCCACAACTTACATCCGCATGTAGCCACGGGGAAGATGCATGCTCTCAAAATTCTAATTTTGATCTCCTTGCTGGTGCTTAACCATAGACTTTTAAAGCTGTTCAATCTTTGTATTGCTATTAGGGCTCTACCGAATATTCGCTTCGGGGCCGAATAGTGGACCTAATAACTATTCGGTATTCGGCCGAATAGTTGCGGTCGGGCCGAATACGAATAGTCGTTACCTTACACCCGTTTCTGGACTGGTGGAAAATAAACATATCAAGATTTCTCTCCTTGGTTCATACTGTCAAGCGTTATGTTTGTGCACCACCTGCGAGCGTACCAAGTGAACGCCTGTTTAGTACAGCTGGAAATACCTTCAGTGAGACGAGAAGCTGCCCTCATGCTGACAACATGGAACGATTTTTTTTTTTTTTTGGTGTGGAAAGCTAATGCCGCTTTCATGGATTAACTAAGCTGTCAGTGACAATTTACAAGTTTAGTTACTTGTTATAAAACGGAGAATAGTTTCATTCCTAGGTATTAATTACCATAGACTGACTGACTGAAGGATACAAAACATGAAATGTTTTTAAATGTTTACTGTTCTGTACTACATTTTGTGAAGTAAAATTTCAGCGTACATTTGACATTATGGATGTTTTTTTTTTTTTTTTTTTTTTTTTTTTTTTTTTTTTTTTTTTTTTTTGTTAAGATCTATTTTATACAAGAAAGTGGAAGAATTTGCATCAGTTTGAATAGTGGGAAGACAGAAGTAATGGTGGTATCAAAGAAAATAATTAATCCTAAACGTGTAATAAAATTCAATGGTTTTATTTTAGGACAAGTACAGAAATTTAAGTATCTGGGCACATGGATAACATCAGATGGAAGATGCATTACTGAAAAAAGAAACAGAATAGGACATGCAAAAACTGCATTTTATAAAATAAAGAACATCTTATGCAATATATCTTTGTCATTGAAGGTTAAAAAAAGAATTTTTTCTTGCTACATACACCCGGTTTTAACATATGGCTGTAAGTCCTGGACAATCGGTAGGCAGACCAAACAATTTCCTGAGGCCTCAGAGATGTGGTTTTACAGAACAATGCTTAAAATACATCGGGCAGCCAAAAAAAAAAAAAGCAACCAAGAGGTTTTGATAAAGGTGGGAGCCCGAAGACAACTACTCACAGACATCAGAAGGAGACAGTCATCATTTTTCGGCCATGTTATAAGATGAGGGAAATGGAACGTATGGTGACCACTGGAAAGATATTTGGAAGGAGGGATAGAGGAAGACAACGAGAGAAGATTCTTGACAGTCTTGTTGCATGGCATGGAGGTGTGTCAGCACACGAACTAATACATGCTACAGGAGATCACAGATTGTGGCGAGGCATAATTGCCCATGCCGGTCTGTAAAGCACCTGATGATGATGATTGACTATTCGTATTCGTATTCGGCCGAACAGTTGGTCCAGCTATTCGTATTCGGCCGAATAGTGAAAATCACTATTCGGTACAGCCCTAATTGCTATGGCCATCCTTCTTTTAATTCTGTCAGTCTCCATTGCTATTTATTATAAAGCCAAGATATTCACAAAGTTTGTGAAAATGTTGAGGTGGCAGCCAGTTTTATCTGTGGGCGCTATTTTCGTTTTCTTTAAATTCAAGATTTTGATCTTTACTGTGCTTTTAGACAGACAATATCAAATTTTCTATTCCCTTCAGTCTGTTCGAAAGGAGGACTGTGTCGTCTGCTTAGCGGAGTTCCAAAATAGTGTTGCCACCAATTTTGAGCGGATCATAACTGTCACAAGTCTGGTCACTTTTGACATTTCTCATTATAATTTCTGCGTATATATTGAATAGGTATGGTGAGAGAATACACCCCTGCCCGACTCCTTTCATTTGATTGGATTCAAGAACCGACATCACAGCACTCGGGGCATTTCCATCAGCGCTCCTTCTCCATCTTCAGCAGCCAGCGACGAGTTCCGATATTAATGGTGCCATTAGCAATCCGTTTTGCTTTTCCTCGGAGCCTCGAGCATCTGCCAGAACCTCTCGCTACTCCCCTCTGCATCAATCTCTCCAGACTGTGGTGATCTATCTGCTCCTCCGAACTGTACAAGCTCTCCCACAAGGCACTAACCAAGTCTGCCTTATCATGAATAAATACTCCACCAAGTTGTGCAGAACCATCCAGTCTGACAGCCTGTACATTTCCCACCACGCCAGCGCGCCCCGATAAACAAAATCCAGACAATACTCCTCACTCGTGTCCTCCGCAGTGAAGCATGACACTCTGCACGAAGCATGCTTTCTAAATCAGTTACAATCACGATGTGTCTGTGTGTCGTCTTCTTTAACCAGCAGAAAGCTGCAGTGACCGCCTCCACCTCCATTCTTAAGCTGGATGTTGTGGTGTCATATGCTAGGCTATCCTGCACCAAACGTCTACCCTTAACTTTTGCTAAGGAGACCCAAACACTTTTTTTGCCTCTTGACACTGAACCGTATGTTTAAATGATCAAATCCTCTGAACGAGCATTATCTCGAATTAATTGCCTAATTTCCGTCTCCATGGCATTCTCGGCTCATTGTGATTATGACCCTACACAAGTCTAACTGTTCAGGTGGCACTTTGACCCACTCCCCTCCTCGCCTAATGTTCTCAAGGATGCAAACCTGTCTGATTGTGTCTTCTGCCTGAGCCATCCATGACTTTCCTCTTATCAGCCGCTGACCCTTAACTGCACCCAGAGCTTTGTGCAAAGGGTGGACTGTGTCTGCAGCTACCCTGAGATATAACTTCGCCTGCAGCACCTTGGGCCTTCTTGCAACAATTGGCAAACCAATGATGTATCGCGTACACACCACTGGGGTGTCTCTGGTACATAACATAATGACCTTCATAGCTGCATTCTGTATGCGCTCTAGTTTGTCCATCTGACTCTTTGAGACGGTAAGCAGTCCCAGGCCATAATCAACCACTGACAGGATCAGGTGCTGAATAGTGTAAAAAAAACATTCTCTGCTCTATGTCAATTGCACCCATAGTCCTAAGTGCCCTTTTGCACCTTGAACCAATCTGATGTTTCACCAGCTGCTCTGATGGCTGCTTGTTGTTCATCATAAAGATTTTTAATTAAATGCACTAAATGCGATGGAAACCCTAAACTTCACATAATAGTCCACAGTTTCTAATGTTGGACACATTCAAATGCCTTGCTATAATCAATGAAACAAGCATGACGATCTACGTTGACTGCATTTTTCAAAAATTATTTACACATTAAAGATGTGATCCCTAGTTCCTCTACCCTGTATGAAACCTGCTTGTGCTTCATCTAGCTCATATTGCAATTTCCTTGCAATCCTCTTCGGGATAATTCGTAAAAAGATTTTGCTAGCATGACTTATTAATGCGATGGTACGGTAGTTGGAGCATAATTTCAGATTTCCTTTCTTTGGGAGAGGGATATAGACTGTTCTTTTCCGCGCTTTAGGCCAATTGCTACTGTTCCAGATCTTCGAGCACAGTGCATGGTAGATTCGGACGCTGGTCTCTCCTCCTGCTTGAATTAGTTCTGCTGGTATTTCGTCGCAACCTGGTGACTTTCCTTTCTTTAGGCAGTGTATTGCCGATCTTACCTCATCCAGTAAAGGCTCTGGTTCTTTTTCATAACTTTCATAAGTTGTTTTTTAATTACCTGTCAGATCCTCGTACATTTCTCTACAGTGTTCTTTCCATCTTTCTAATATGTCTTTGGTTTCCGTTAATGTGTTACCGTTTTAATCACTTATGACATGAACAACGGACCTGTTTTCGCCTTCTAATGTTTTAATTTCGTGAAACATGTCTCAGTCTCTTCCTTGCATCTGGAGTTGTTCAATTATATTACAAGTATTTATATTAAACTGTTTTTTTTTTTTTTTATCTTCTCTGATAGCTTTTATGATTTCATTCGTGTAGTTCCTATATGCATGGCTATTTGTTTCTGTCCCTACTTGCTTTAAATTTCTTCTATTAGCTTGAAAGTTTTTTTTCTATAATGTAAATCTGTTTCTTGTGTCGTTTGTTAGGAATCATATTCTGAGCTGTTGTGATGATGATGTGTCTTGCTTCATCGGTCAACTCATCAGGTTTCATATCCTCCTGCACTGCGATGAGTGCCTCAAATTTGTTTGTAACCTTAGTGCTATAATCATTTGGTGAATTACTTTAAACGCACTTGCATAGCCTCTTTCAACGCATTTTTCAGTTTTATTTTAAACTTTGCAACAAGAAGTTTGTGATCAGTGTCACAGTCAGCTCCAGAGAGTGTCTTTGCAGATATAAGATATTTTGTATATGTTTGTTTTTGTTGTATTAAAATATAATCAGTTTGGTTCCTGCTATTTCCATCTGGTGAAGTCCAGGTGTAGAGCCTTCTTGGGTGTTGTTTAAATAGTGTGTTGGTAATACACATATTCTTTTCTATACAGAATTCGATCATTCTCTCCCCACACTCGTTTCTGTCTTCTATGCCGAATGGGCCTTTGACTATTTCCTCTTCCTCTATTCTACCTCCGCCAATTTTTGCATTTAAATCCCCCATGATGGTTTTGATATTTCCGGTTTTTTTACCCTTTCTAACGTCTCTTCTGAACTGTCATAAACATTTTGAATTTTATCTTCCTCGGATGCAGATGTTTGGGCATAGACTTGAATAATTGTGCTGTTTCTTTTCCTTGACTTGAGTCTGACAGTTAGAATTGGGTCGCTGATCGGATTATATCCAAGAAGTGATGAAGAAACGTCTCTTGTCACCAGAAAACCCGCCCCGCTCAAAGCACTCTTTTCCTTTCCTGAATAAACAAATGTATCTATCTCCTGTTTGAATAAAAAAAAAAATGGCCTTGACCTGCCCATCTATGTTCAGAAATTCCTAGTATACCTATTTTATCGCTGTCTAGTTCTCTGCCAACGATTCTAAATTTTCCATGAAACATGCTCCTAACCTTCCATGTTCCTAACTTTAAAGTTGTCTTCAGACCGGAGTGACAGAGTTTTCTTTTGTAGTGCCGTAAAGAAGATTATATGTAATTACACACACACACACACACACACACACACACACACACACACACACACACACACACACACACGCCCGCGCGCACACACACACAAACTCACACTTGATCAAATTCCTTTTTTTTCAAAATTACATTGCCTAAAAAGCAACTTTTTGTGCCGTCTTCGAAAAACTTAAATTTTAATTTCTGAAGAACAAGTATATGTTTATATTTAGAAACATTTAAAAAAAATACTTCATTGGTCAAAATGTGATCAAAGTTCACGAATCAATAATGTGATCTCAATACCGTGTTCGTTTTGTGAAATTTAAGGATTGTAAATACATTTTTAAGAAGGGGGGGGGGGGGGGGCTGTTGCCATGGCGATCGTGATTTAATTAAGACTGAAAGCGTAAACGTGTATGATAATGTATCCCTGATGTAAGCGGGCTACGACCAATTTCACTTGAGTTTAGTTCGTACGACGAATATCCTGATTTAGTCTGATTTACAAATGCGAAGAAGCCTGGTCACTGGGTTTAAAAAGGCCAGCGCACTCAGGAACGGTCTGAACCCGAGGGCGCTCGAGAGGCAGGACACCTAGCTCATCCAATGGCGGATGCACGATACAGGTGCTCAGCAGCACGTGTTCGATCAACTGCGTGGGAATGGGCGGTTGCCCAGCTGATTTCATGGCGGTGGTATGTTTCCATAGTTAAATCTGAATTTGTCTCTAGTAGTTAAACTGTGTGGGTAGATATATCAGTGTGTATCCTCACTAGGAGATAGTTTGATTGCAGGTCGCTGTAAGCGATTTACAGGTCTGATGATTTATTGAAGCTTAACGTACATGTTTAATATGTTTCGGTTTTTGCCATTGTGGTGGTGATTTTTCTGGGCGCATGCATTCATTATCATATTTCCTAGTTAGCTGGAGATGATTAGCACTTTAAATTCTGGTCGAACACGTTGTTTGTTGTTAATATATTATTTGTGATTTACGTTATGCTGATGACACAGTCTTGATAGCAACAAGTCAGAAAGAAATGATAGACATTGTGGTGTTAGAAAGTGGAAGAATGGGCCTCAGTTTGAATAATGGGAAGTCAGAACTAATGATGGTATCAAAGAAAAAAATTATTCCTAAATGTGTAATAAAAGTCAATGGTGTTATTTTAGGACAAGTACAGAAATTTAAGTATCTGGGCACATGGATAACATCAGATGGAAGATGCATAACTGAAATAAGAAACAGAATTGGACAGGCACAAACTGCATTTTACAAAATGAAAAACGTCTTGTGCAATATATCCTTGTCATTGAGAGAGAAAAAGAATTCTTGCTTGCTACATACATCCAGTTTTAACATATGGATGTGAATCCTGGACAATCGGTAGGCAGGCCAAACAATTTTTAGAGGCCTCAGAGATGTGGTTTTACAGAAGAATGCTTAGAATACCTTGGACAGCCAACAAGAGCAACCAAGAGGTTTTGAAAGAGGCGGGAGCCAGAAAACAACTTATCACAGACATCAGAAGGAGACAGTCATTATTTTTCGGCCATGTTATGAGAAGAGGGAAAATAGAACATGTTGTGACCACTGGAAAGATCTGTGGAAAACGGGATAGAGGAAGACAACGAGAGAAGATGCTTGACAGTCTTGTTGCATGGCATGGAGGTGTGTCGGCGCACGAACTGATACATGCTGCAGAGGATCGCAGATTATGGAGAGGCATGATCGCCCACGCCAGTCTGCAAGGCACCTGATGATGATGATGAATCCGTGCACGTGGTTCATCTAGGTGTATATAGCCATCTAATGTGTTAGTATGTGTAACATAGAGTTGTTCAGATATCCCTTGTCTGGGTTCGGGTGAATTATTGCAGGTCCCCTGCGCCTAAGAACCCTGGCCTTTTCTTTACTTTCCCAGTTTTTGATGTTCAGCGGGGATGTATTGCTTTTTGTTCTAATCACAATTTTCCTTTATCTCCCCTACTTCTGTGTTTATCCTTTTCTGTCTTCCCGCTAGCACATTAAAAACGATTGTTATAGAATGATTGGTCTAACAGTTTTCATAATAATAAAAACATAATTTAGCATCGTGACCTCTTAAGACATGTGATGGAGGAGACAGGGTATCTGTGGATACGTCCGGTGTAAGACGTTGTCGATTCCGAAATCAGCCATCAGTAACCAGGGTTGAAGGGGGTGTTGTAGCCACGTGACTATCCATAAATAATAACGGGTAAAATGGGTCTCGCCTGCTTGTTCGGTAAAGGATAAAAGATGTGGAGTAGAGGGAAATCATTGCAGCAACACTTACCTTCACAGTTCCAAGTTGACAGAAGACTGTTTCCGTCTGTACAGGCGATGACCAAGCTGCGAAACTGCCGATCGAAAATGGTACCCGGAGACACTGGCCGTCGTGTTATATAGTGGACGTTACGAGAGTGGGTAGCGCGGGTACCGGAGAAAGGGGCGCGGTAACCAGAGGGAGGTGCGCAGTGGACAGAGAGAGGTGCGCAGGGGACAGAGGGGGGTGCGCAGGGGACAGAGGGAGGTGCGCGGGGGAAGCGTGGGAAGTGTGAAGGCATGTAAATGAGCTCTTCTCGGCCAATTTGTGATGTTTTAAAATCAGCTGTCTCTCTCATTGTCATTGTGTGAAAGATGGGAGTTTGAAAGGGCCGAATGTAAGACAGGCCTGCGTGCCTAATTTGTAACCCTTTGAGAATAAAGTTCGTTTGTTCGTTCTCCTCCCCCCCCCCTTCCCAGCCCCACTTTTTGCAATTTCGTGATGTTACGGTGTGAGTGTACATCCTTTTGCCCCTGTTCTCTTGCTTGGTGTCACGGTCTGACTGCTCCATTTTACCACACCTATTTATTACTTCTTCACCAGTCCTATCTATTACCTCAGCGCCACACCTATCTATTACCTCAGCACCACACCTATTTATAACCTCCTCACCACACCTATCTATTACCTCAGCACCACACCTATCTATTACCTCAGCACCACACCTATCTATTAACTTGTCACCACACCTATCTATTA
The DNA here is from genome assembly GCA_905116865.2 of Candidula unifasciata. Lineage (NCBI taxonomy): Eukaryota > Metazoa > Mollusca > Gastropoda > Stylommatophora > Geomitridae > Candidula > Candidula unifasciata. The sequence continues at coordinate 476,683 of CAJHNH020000060.1, read as the reverse complement.
CCTCAGCACCACACCTATCTATTAACTTGTCACCACACCTATCTATTACCTCAGCACCACACCTATCTATTACCTCAGCACCACACCTATCTATTACTTTGTCACCACACCTATATATTACCTCAGCACCACACCTATCTAGTACCTCTTCACCACACCTATCTATTACCTTATCACCACACCTATCTATTACCTTGTCACCAGACCTATCTATTACCTCAGCACCACACCTATCTTTTACCTCAGCACCACACCTATCTATTACCTTGTCACCACACCTATCTATTACCTTGTCACCACACCTATCTATTACCTCAGCACCACACCTATCTATTACCTTGTCACCACACCTATCTATTACCTCAGCACCACACCTATCTATTACCTCTTCACCACACCTATCTATTACCTTGTCACCACACCTATCTATTACTTTGTCACCACACCTATCTATTACCTCAGCACCACACCTTTCTATTACATTGTCACCACACCTATCTATTACCTTGTCACCACACCTATCTATTACCTCTTCACCAGACCTATCTATTACCTTGTCACCACACCTATCTATTACCTCTTTACCACACCTATCTATTACCTTGTCACAACACCTATCTATTACCTCTTTACCACACCTATCTATTACCTCTTCACCAGACCTATCTATTACCTCTTCACCACACCTATCTATTACCTTGTCACCACACCTATCTATTACCTCTTCACCACACCTATCTATTACCTTGTCACCACACCTATCTATTACCTTGTCACCAGACCTATCTATTACCTCTTCACCAGACCTATCTATTACCTCTTCACCACACCTATCTATTACCTTGTCACCACACCTATCTATTACCTCTTTACCACACCTATCTATTACCTTGTCACCAGACCTATCTATTACCTCTTCACCACACCTATCTATTACCTTGTCACCAGACCTATCTATTACCTTGTCACCACACCTATCTATTACATTGTCACCACACCTATCTATTACCTTGTCACCACACCTATCTATTACCTCTTCACCACACCTATCTATTACCTCAGCACCACACCTATCTATTACCTCAGCACCACACCTATCTATTACCTCAGCACCACACCTATTTATAGCCTCCTCACCACACCTATCTATATACCTTTTCACCCTATCTATTACCTTGTCAACACACCTATCTATTACCTCAGCACCACACCTATCTATTACCTCAGCACCACACATATCTATTACCTTGCACCACACCTATCTATTACCTCAGCACCACACCTATCTATTACCTCAGCACCACACCTATCTATTACCTCAGCACCACACCTATCTATTACCTCAGCACCACACCTATCTATTACCTCAGCACCACACCTATCTATTACCTCAGCACCACACCTATCTATTACCTCAGCACCACACATATCTATTACCTCAGCACCACACCTATCTATTACCTCAGCACCACACCTATCTATTACCTCAGCACCACACCTATTACTTCTTCACCAGACCTATCTATTACCTCAGCACCACACCTATCTATTACCTCAGCACCAGACCTATCTATTACCTCAGCACCACACCTATCTATTATCTTGTCACCACACTTATCTATTACCTTGTCACCACACCTATCTATTACCTCTTTACCAGACCTATCTATTACCTTGTCACCAGACCTATCTATTACCTCTTCACCAGACCTATCTATTACCTCTTTACCACACCTATCTATTACCTTGTCACCACACCTATATATTAACTCTTCACCAGACCTATCTATTACCTCTTCACCACACCTATTTATTACCTTGTCACCAGACCTATCTATTACCTCTTCACCAGACCTATCTATTACCTTGTCACCACACCTATCTATTACCTTGTCACCACACCTATCTATTACCTCTTCACCACACCTATCTATTACCTCTTTACCACACCTATCTATTACCTTGTCACCACACCTATCTATTAACTCTTCACCAGACCTATCTATTACCTCTTCACCACACCTATCTATTACCTTGTCACCAGACCTATCTATTACCTTGTCACCACACCTATCTATTACCTTGTCACCACACCTATCTATTACCTTGTCACCACACCTATCTATTACCTCTTCACCACACCTATCTATTACCTCTTCACCACACCTATCTATTACCTCTTCACCACACCTATCTATTACCTTGTCACCACACCTATCTATTACCTTGTAACCACACCTATCTATTACCTCTTCACCACACCTATCTATTACCTCTTCACCACACCTATCTATTACCTTGTAACCACACCTATCTATTACCTCTTCACCAGACCTATCTATTACCTTGTCACCACACCTATCTATTACCTTGTCACCACACCTATCTATTACCTTGTCACCACACCTATCTATTACCTTGTCACCAGACCTATCTATTACCTTGTCACCAGACCTATCTATTACCTTGTCACCAGACCTATCTATTACCTTGTCACCACACCTATCTATTACCTCTTCACCACACCTATCTATTACCTTGTCACCACACTTATTTTTTCCCTATCAACACACATAAAATAATTCATTAAGTATCAAGGTATCCATGTGTGTCTGTACTTTAGTGTGCCACGGTATCCATGTGTATCTGTACTCTAGTGTGCCACGGTATCCATGTGTATCTGTACTCTAGTGTGCCATGGTATCCATGTGTATCTGTACTCTAGTGTGCCATGGTATCCATGTGTATCTGTACTCTAGTGTGCCACGGTATCCATGTGTATCTATACTCTAGTGTGCCACGGTATCCATGTGTATCTGTACTCTAGTGCGCCACGGTATCCATCTGTATCTGTACTGTAATATGCCACGGTGTCTGTGTATCTGTACTCTAGTGTGTCACAGTATCCATGTGTATCTGTACTCTAGTATGCTACGGTATCCATGTGTATCTGTACTGTAGTATGCCACGGTATCCATGTGTATCCGTACTCTAGTGTGCCACGGTATCTATGTGTATCTGTACTCTAGTATGCTACTGTATCCATGTATATCTGTACTCTAGTATGCTACGGTATTCATGTGTATCTGTACTGTAGTCTTCGCGGTATCCATGTGTATCCGTACTCTAGTGTGCCACGGTATCTATGTGTATCTGTACTCTAGTGTGCCACGGTATATATGCTTGCCTGTACTCTAGTGTGCCACGGTATCCATTAATTAGGAGCTATGTTTAATTTTGTATTCTTGTCTATGCCTTGGGCTAAAGAGCACCATTGCACATCGTCGCACAAACAATGCACGCTAGGTACAGACTCCTGCTTCTTCTCCTGCCTGGATTAACTGTGTTGGTATATCATCAAAACCTGGCGCTTTCCTGTCTCCAAGCTCGGTGTTGGTATATCATCAGAACCTGACGCTTTCCTGTCTCCAAACTCTGTGTTTCCGATCGGCTGCTTCCAGTCAAGGTCCCAGCTTCGCCTCTTCACTCAGGAATGTTGTGGCTGAGTGAAATGTGATATCTTTGTACATTTCCTTGTTTTTTTCCCCCATCTTACTCCCATCTATGATTGCAGCTTTCGACTTTCAAGTTTTCTAATGTGTTTTCTTATCTCCACTTCTTCACACTAACCTGCATGAGTGCCCATCAATACCAGTGAATGTGTTTATCAGACCGAAGCTAGGCAGTAAACGTCCGTTTTCTTACAGTCGCAGATTCTGCGACATTAGTAGACCGAGGAAAGCAGGAGGACGGTTGGGGGCAGAAACTATAGTCTTATTATGTAAGCCTGTGTTCAAGTTAGGTGAGATTCACGTCAGATTTACATTCAGATTCACATAAATATTCACATTAAGATTCACGGCAAGACCGACACAGCTTCTGCCAGATTGTCCCATGACATGATCAGCTTGTAACCGGAATCCGTCGACAAGACTTGCTGGTAGCAAAAGACGAGCCAGCTGGCAAGTGGCCTCGACTTGATCATTCAGTGGGACGAACTGCGCGGATTAACGGCTTGGCTTCCTAGACACGGCCAGGCTTACTGCAGCTTCCTGAGTGGAATTTGATTTCATTGGCTGGGCTCGGTCGTTAACTGTAAGTAATTGGAAAATAGGGAGTGCAAGAGTTCACGAAACATCTTTAAATATGGTTGAATCGGGGACTGGACACACGGGGGGGGGGGGGGGGGGTGGGCAGGCAGAGGGAGTGTTCCTAGACGTGGTCAACAGAGGGAGTGTTCGGAGACTTGGTTGAGGGAGTAAGAGTGTTCAGAGACGTAGTTGAGGGAGTAAGAGTGTTCAGAGACGTAGTTGAGAAAGTGAGAGTGTTCGGAGACGTAGTTGAGGAAGTAAGAGTGTTCGGAGACACGGTTGAGGAAGTAAGGGGGAGGGGTTGAGGGAGTAAGAGTGTTCAGAGACGTGGTTGAGGGAGTAAAAGTTCAGAGACTTGGTTGAGGGAGTGAGAGTGTTCAGAGACGTGGTTGAGGGAGTAAGAGTGTTCAGAGACGTGGTTGAGGGAGTAAGAGTGTTCGGAGACGTGGTTGAGGGAGTAAGAGTGTTCAGAGACGTAGTTGAGGGAGTAAGAGTGTTCGGAGACGTAGTTGAGGGAGTAAGAGTGTTCAGAGACGTAGTTGAGGAAGTGAGAGTGTTCGGAGACGTGGTTGAGGGAGTAAGAGTGTTCAGAGACGTGGTTGAGGGAGTAAGAGTGTTCAGAGACGTGGTTGAGGGAGTAAGAGTGTTCAGAGACGTGGTTGAGAGAGAGAGAGAGAGTTGTTCAGAGACGTAGTGTGAGGGCACTATAGAGGAGTAGAAAGTGTTCAGAGACTTGGTTGAGGGAGTAAGAGTGTTAGAGACGTGGTTGAGGGAGTGAGAGTGTTCAGAGACGTGGTTGAGGGAGTAAGAGTGTTCAGAGACTTGGTTGAGGGAGTGAGAGTGTTCAGAGACGTGGTTGAGGGAGTAAGAGTGTTCGAAGACTTGGTTGAGGGAGTAAGAGTGTTCAGAGACGTAGTTGAGGAAGTGAGAGTGTTCGGAGACGTGGTTGAGGGAGTAAGAGTGTTCAGAGACGTGGTTGAGGAAGTGAGAGTGTTCGGAGACCTAGTTGAGGAAGTAAGAATGTTCGGAGACATGGTTGAGGGAGTGAGACTGTTCAGAGACGTGGTTGAGGGAGTAAGAGTGTTCAGAGACGTGGTTGAGAGAGAGAGAGTGTTCAGAGACGTAGTTGAGGGAGTAAGAGTGTTCAGAGACGTGGTTGAGGGAGTGAGAGTGTTCAGAGACGTGGTTGAGTGAGTAAGAGTGTTCAGAGACGTGGTTGAGGGAGTAAGAGTGTTCAGAGACGTGGTTGAGGGAGTAAGAGTGTTCAGAGACGTGGTTGAGGGAGTGAGAGTGTTCAGAGACGTGGTTGAGGGAGTGAGAGTGTTCAGAGACGTGGTTGAGGGAGTGAGAGTGTTCAGAGACGTGGTTGAGGGAGTAAGAGTGTTCAGAGACGTGGTTGAGGGAGTAAGAGTGTTCAGAGACGTGGTTGAGGGAGTAAGAGTGTTCAGAGACGTGGTTGAGGGAGTGAAGAGTGTTCAGAGACGTGGTTGAGGGAGTAAGAGTGTTCAGAGACGTGGTTGAGGGAGTAAGAGTGTTCAGAGACGTGGTTGAGGGAGTAAGAGTGTTCAGAGACGTGGTTGAGGGAGTAAGAGTGTTCGGAGACGTGGTTGAGGGAGTGAGAGTGTTCGGAGACGTGGTTGAGGGAGTAAGAGTGTTCAGAGACGTGGTTGAGGGAGTGAGAGTGTTCGGAGACGTGGTTGAGGGAGTGAGAGTGTTCGGAGACGTGGTTGAGGGAGTGAGAGTGTTCGGAGACGTGGTTGAGGGAGTGAGAGTGTTCGGAGACGTGGTTGAGGGAGTGAGAGTGTTCAGAGACGTGGTTGAGGGAGTGAGAGTGTTCAGAGACGTGGTTGAGGGAGTAAGAGTGTTCAGAGACGTGGTTGAGGGAGTAAGAGTGTTCGGAGACGTGGTTTGAGGGAGTGGAGAGTGTTCAGAGACGTGGTTGAGGGAGTAAGAGTGTTCGGAGACGTGGTTTAGGGAGTGAGAGTGTTCAGAGAGACGGTTGTTAAGAGAGAGTAGTTTTAGGAGACGTGGTTACGATGTGGAAGTCAGAGACATGTTCGAGAGAGAGAGAAGAGAGAGGAGAGAGAAGTGTTCGGAGACCTCGATTTGATGAGACTTTTTTATTTCGGAGAGGGTAGTTGAATTAGGACGCAGATGTCTTACATTCGGCCCTTCCAGCAAAAACCCGTAGTAGAGGGTATACAAGGGAGTAAAAAGAACACAAAAGTGTTCGGAGACGTGGTTGAGGGAGTGAGAGTGTTACGGAGACATGGTTTCAGGGAGTACATACACACCAGAGACGTGGTTGAGGGAGTGCATACATGTACAATACATTACACAGATACCACACACATACACACAGGCATACGTACACACAAACATACATACATAGATAAACAAACATTCATTCATACGTAATACAGGCATACACGCATACAGTCATAAATACAGTCATGCATGGAGACACACACATGCACACACGGACACTCCCACAGAGACACACACACACACACACACACTCAGACAAAAATACAGACACACACACAGACACTTACATATAAACACACACAGGAAAACACACAGCACACATATTTACATTCGTGCTCACACACTGACACACACACCACACATACGCAGACAAACATGCAGACACATACGTACAGCCACATAGACACACAAGCAGTCAAACACACACACACACACACAAATAGAGACAAACAGGCAGACAAACACATACTGACACCCACAGAGACAAACACGCAGAAATTCATAATAGAGAGAGAGAGAGAGAGAGAGAGAGAGAGAGAGAGAGAGAGAGAGAGAGAGAGAGAGAGAGTGGTCAGAGACGTGGTTAACGGAGAGAATCTCACTACAGCTGTCTATGTAGTTTTTGTTTTGTCTATCTGTATATTATCTCTCTCTTTCTCTCTCATTCTCTCGATGTATGTGTGTGTGTAGTTTGTGTTTGTGTCTGTCTGTGTATCTCTCTCTCTCTCTCTCTCTCTCTCTCTGTATATATATAGTTATATATATTATATATATATAATATATTATATATGTATATATATCTCTATTCTTTCTATTGTATATATATATATATATATATATTATTGTTTGTGCTTGTCTGTGTATCTCTCTTCTCTCCCTCTATCTGTGTTATTGTTTGTGCCTATCTGTGTATCTCTCTCTCTCTATCTGTGTTATTGTTTGTGCCTGTCTGTGTATCTCTCTCCCTCTATCTGTGTTATTGTTTGTGCCTATCTGTGTATCTCTCTCCCTCTATCTGTGTTATTGTTTGTGCTGTAGTGTATCTCTCTCTCTCCCTCTATCTGTGTTTCTGGTTTTGTGCCTCTGCCTATCTCTCTCAGTCTATCTATGATGTTATTGTTTGTGCTTTCTCTATCTGTGTTATTGTTTGTGCTTGTCTGTGTATTTCTCTCCCTCTATCTGTGTTATTGTTTCTGCCTATCTGTGTATTTCTCTCCCTCTATCTGTGTTATTGTTTGTGCCTATCTGTGTATTTCTCTCCCTCTCTCTCTCTATCTGTGTTATTGTTTGTGCTTGTCTGTGTATCTCTCTCTCTCTCCCTCTATCTGTGTTATGTGTTATTGTTTTTGTGCCTCTCTGTGTATCTCTCTCCCTCTATGTGTGTTATTGTTTCTGCCTATCTGTGTATCTCTCTCTCCCTCTATCTGTGTTATTGTTTGTGCCTGTCTGTGTATCTCTCTCCCTCTCTCTTTGTGCGGTTTTGTTTGTGCCTATATGTGTATCTCTCCCCCCTCTTTCTCTATCTGTGTTTTTGTTTCTGCCTGTCTGTGTATCTCTCTCCCCTCTCTCTGTTTGGGTTTGTTTGTGTCTATCTGTGTATTTCTCTCTCTGTCTCTCTCTCTCTCTCTTAGGTTTTGTTTGTGCCTATCTGTGTTTCTCTCTTTCTGTGTGTGTCCTTGTATGTGTTTGTGCCTATCTGTCTCTCTTTCTGTGTGTGTCTGTGTGTGTGGTTTTGCTTGTGTCGTGTGTATCTCTCTTGCGCACGCACATACGAGTAGTATACTAGGGACATAATCCAGCGTATTTTCTTGGGTTTTTTGCTCTTTAGGCTATACTAATAACCCTCAGCATTGAAAATAGAGGAAAATACTCCCTCCCTCACCCTCCGGAGGGTCACTCAAAATGCCACAAAGAAGAAAAAACTTTTAATCCTCTGGAGGGTCCCTCAACATGGGCCAAAGAAGAAAAAACCCTCCGGAGGGGTTGAAAACCCAAGGTTGGACCCCTTTAACCCGCTGAGAACCCAAGGTTGGACCCGTTTAACCCCATACTTTATACTAATAACCCCCAGCATTGAAAATATAGGAAAAATACGCCCTCCTGAGGAAACCCTCAACATGGGACAAAGAAGAAAAAACCCTCCGGGGTGAGGTAACCCTCCAGATAGAGAAAAAACCCGCCCTCCAACCGTCTCTGAAAGGGTTAATGCTTGGTTTTAGGTATTTATCAGTGCTGGGTTCGAGTCCTTTGAAATGTATAAGTGTTCATTAGATGTTTTGTTGGTTATTGATTCATGTATTTTAGTGGTTGGTAATGCTTTAGTGGCTGTGAACGTGCCTCAAAAGCAGAGAAATAGGACTGTAGTTTTATGTGTAAATGTTAGCGATAACATGAAGAAAATGGTAGTTTTCTGTGTAACATGGGCGAAACAGCCGGTTAGGGTGATTGTTAGATAAACAGATAAAGGAATCGTCAGCTAGTTGTTTAGCCGGGTTAAAAGATTTTTTGAAAACATTCTTTGAATTTGGGAGTTGGGCGTAAGCAAGAGGACCGGGCACAAGTCGTGTCTATAAAATATAAGCTTTAAGTGGTACAATCAGCAATCAAATTTAGTCAATTTTTCTATTTTGTTATATAAAACGTCGCAACACTATATATCACTGACTAATAGCTGATACAACTTAAGCGTTCGTTGATTGGCCGGCGTTAAATCCTATAATATGACACCTGCAACTTTTCCCACTTTTTTTCCCTCTATACAAGTCATACCACCGTATGTTCAGGCGAACCAGATGACCCCTAAGACACCTCATGTAAATAGCTGATGCAAACGTTCGGGAAGCGGCTGGCAAATATGATATGACACCCGCCAGTTTTCCCTATTTTTTCCTCTATACAAGTCATACCACTATATGCCCAGGCGAGCCAGATGACCTCTAAGACACCTTATGTAAATAGCTGATACAAGCATTTTTTTTTTTTTTTTTTTTTGATATGACACCCGCCAATTTTTTTCTAGTGTTCCCTCTATACAAGTCATACCACCCTATGTGCCTATGCTGCCTAGATTATTTTAATTGATCCCTAAAACACTTCATGTAAATAGCTGATACAACTTAAACCTTCTGGAGCGGCTGGCAACTATGACATGACACTCACCACTTTTTTCAGTTTTTCTCTCTTTACGCGTCATACTACCCTATGTGTCCAGACGGTACAGATGCTTTTCACTGATCTCAACACCAACAGACGTTTGTCTAAAATTTTGAGACTGCGGACAACAACTGGTCTATTACTTATCTACATGAGACTGCTAGGGGTCCCTGGCCACTCACAAAGAAAAGGTGTCTACGTTTACTTTCTTTTCATGGGACATAATTTTAATAATTATTATCTTTAAATTATTTTTATAATTGTATTCAAAGGGCTGTAACTTAATATTTATTTTTGTTAAATTATTTACCTTAATTGTTTTTATAAAAAGGGACGTAACTTGTAAATTTTTTTTTTTTGTTCCTATTTCCCTTTTGTTTTATGAAAGGAACGTAACTTTTAGTTATTATGTAAAGGGACATAACTTAATTTGTGTTATGAAACTATATTTTGTTTCTTTACCTCGTTCACTAAGCCTGTCCTTGAAATTTAGCCTTGAAATAATATAATTTATGGGTATGTCGGTCTATATTGTCTACCTATTATTTTCTATTCCACTTATTTAAATTTAATTACTTGTATAAACAACAGCTCTTTAAATGTTGTCCACCAGATAATAGACACTCTGAGCCTGCCTGGGGCAAATTCATTACACAAAACAGGTTTCCCACTTTTAGACACGTATTTTATGTCAGGGACGTCAATGTCATGAGTATGGGGTCAAAGGGAGCCATCTTTGTGCTTTTTTTTTTTTTGTCACAGCCACTAAAGCATTTTTTTTTAAAATACATGAATCAATAACCAACAAAACATCTAACGAACGCTTATACATTTTTTTTTTTTTTTTTTTGCACTTCCGTATTACAAAGCATGTTTTTTTTTTTTTTATACCTGAAACCAAGCATTTTTGGTTTTTCAGAGAGGGTTGGAGGGCGGGTTTTTTTTTTTCTATTAGGGTTACCTCACCCCGGGAGAGTTTTTTTTTCTTTTTTTTTTTTTTTTTGTCCCATGTTGAGGGTTTCCTTAGGAGGGCGTTTTTTTTCCTATATTTTCAATGCTGGGGGTTATTAGTATAAAGTATGGGGTTTAAACGGGTCCAACCTTGGGTTTTCAGCGGGTCAAAGGGGTTTTTTTTTTTGGGTTTTTAGCCCCTTTGGTTTTTTTTCTTTCTTTGGCACTCGTTTGTTGTATATATAAATATATTTTTTCTTCTGTAAAACATTACCATTGGAATGTACCGTTTCCGCTGACATACCCAACAGCCCCAGCTTTCCTCCAAAATGCCCGGTCCTTTCTGCCTCCTCCTGTCTCCACTCTCTGTTAAAAGTCAGTGAGAAACGGTACAAATCATCATCATTTTTTACTCACATCATCTTATTGATTTTGCTTCTGTGCCAAAACAGACTTATCAAATATGTTTTCAACAATAAACACACACACACACACACACACAAAATAAAAATTAAAAAAAAAAATAAATAAAAAAATCAATGTCATGAGTATGGGGTCAAAGGGAGCCAACTTTTTGCTTTTGAGGCACGTTCACAGCCACTAAAGCATTACCCACCACTAAAATACATGAATCAATAACCAACAAAACATCTAACGAACACTTATACATTTCAAAGGACTCGAACCCAGCACTTACGTATTACAAAGCATGTTCGCAACCACTGATAAATACCTAAAACCAAGCATTTACCCTTTCAGAGAGGGTTGGAGGGCTGGTTTTTCCTCTATCTGGAGGGTTACCTCACCCCGGAGGGTTTCTTCTTTTTTGTCCCATGTTGAGGGTTTTCTCAGGAGGGCGTATTTTTCCTATATTTTCAATGCTGGGGGTTATTAGTATAAAATTGGGGTTAAACGGGTCCAACCTTGGGTTCTCAGCGGGTTAAAGGGGTCCAACCTTGGGTTTTCAGCCCCTCCGGAGGTTTTTTTTCTTCTTTGGCCCATATTAAGGGACCCTCCGGAGGGTTGAGAGTTTTTTCTTCTCTGTGCCATGTTGAGGGACCCTCCGGAGGGTGAGGGAGGGAGTATTTTCCTCTATTTTCAATGCTGAGGGTTATTAGTATAGCCTAAAGAGCAAAAACCGAAGAAAAATACGCTGGATTATGTCCCTAGTATGCTACTCATACACTCTCTGTGTGTCTCTATGTATGTATGTATATCAGCGTACATCTGTGTGTTTGTTTGACTGTATATGCATGTCTATCTGTATATGCATGTCTATCTGTATATGCATGTCTATCTGTATATGTGTGTCTATCTGTATGTGTGTGTCTATCTGTATATGTGTATCTATCTG
>CAJHNH020000060.1:332366-459866 GCA_905116865.2 Candidula unifasciata | reverse complement strand
TTCTTATTCAATTATTTCTGACTTGACCCGTGTGGTTATCTTGTTACTCCTGGCACATGTTTAACCTGTTCAATGAATCCACGTGTACGCATCCCGACAACGATGTGTTACCTCTGTCTGATGTTTAACCTGTTCAATGAATCCACTTGTACGCATCCCGATAACAATGTGTTACCTCTGTCTCATGTTTAACCTGTTCAATTAATCCATTTGTACGCATCCCGACAACGATGTGTTATCTCTGTCTCAGGTTTAACCTGTTCAATGAATCCACTTGTACACATCCCGACAACGATGTGTTTCCCCTGGCTCAGGTTAAACCTGTTCAATGAATCCACTTGTACACATCTCGACAACGATGTGTAACCCCTGGCCCTGAGGTAATTTTTGCAACCAGGAGTCGGTGTCAGATAACGGAGGTTCGCAGGCTCCAGGTTTTTTTTTGCGAAGGAACATTGGTGCTGGTGGAGGTGCGCGCGCGCACACACACATATATATATACAGACACACACACATACTGGCGTGCGTGCTCACTCATATACACATAAACACACGCCCGCGCTCACTCACATGTTGGGTATGTGCTCAGTCATCTGATGTAACAGCCACTCCACGGTAGTTGTACTAAATGTTTCCATGAGGGGTTGGTTATAATGTGTCTTATCTTGGCCTTCAAGGAGGCATAGACGTGCTTCACCATACTTTACTTCTAGGTCACGTAATCGTTTTAGTGTCAGCGATTCGTTATTATCCACCAACCCAGTCCGCACAACATTGAAGACATCTGCTCTGTCCACGCTAATTCCATCATGGGTTGGTGCATTGCTTGGCAGTTGGTCCGCTCGCTCCCTACCCTTTACCCTAGCATGACGGGGTGTGTAGATCCAGGGGGAGAGAGGTTAACTGCGATTTCAAATGCTTTCTACCCATTAGGAGAGTAAACTACCTGTTGCGACATTTAAAGCATATTATAGGAGTCTGATACGATTAGTACATGTTTGTTCTGCTTGTTCTACAGCCCACTCTAGATCGCACACACACACACACACAAACCTACACATCACACACGCATGCGTGTACGCGTGTACACATTACACGCACCCATACAAGCACAAACCTCCAAACACACGGACACCGTGCAGAGCTACAGTGAGTGTGGATTAGCAATGTCTGCCTTCTTAATCTACCCAGCCAGTGTTCTATTGACTTTAATAGATCCGTGGGTTGTGACATCACTAGATTGTTCACCAACTATCCGGGCCACAGAGAGTGATCCGTTATGTAATGATTCAGTGATCAATCGTTCAAAGTTGGACAGGGGAATTTAGGATAGCCAGGACACAAAGGTTTACTAGCAGGGGGACATTAGCAGGTGACATTGTCAAGGGATAATGGCAGGGGACATCGGCAGGGAACAGGGTGGATGTCCAGGGGACACTGAGTAGAGTAAGGTCCTGCAAAGGACCTGCTACATGATGATGAAGATGATGATGAGGATTGATTGATCATTTACTCACTCAGTCATGTTATGCTGGAAAGATGTGTCACAGAATGTTTTACAGTAATAGTGACCTTAGTTTGCTGCTTTTGGCCTGAGCCGATAATTCACGTTTGATTCTTTTACGTGATATTTCACCTTCACCTTTTTAATGTGGCATTTTACCTGTACTTCTTTAACGTGACCTTTACCTTTGACGTGACATGTTACTCGTGGTTCTTTAACGTGAAGTTTTACCGGTGATTCTAAAACGTGACACCACTTGTGATTCTTTGACCTCTTCCCTTTGATCTCTTTAACGCGACACGGTAACGTTGTTGACCTACTAAATCTTTAACCTTATACTTTATTTTCTAGTAACGCTGAGATGTTGACAAGATTTCTGCCAGCCTATTAGCGTCTACTTTGCCGTGTCTTTATGAATGTTTTCGTCGCTGTAGCATGTGCCATTCACCCGATTAGCCTTTAGTACCAACTTTCAAATACGGAAACGATACCCACAGACCTGACAAACAGGTGAATGACCTATTTTTAATTGATCAAGAATCTAAGTCAACAGCTGCTTCCAACCTGGGAGAAATTTTCCTGTAACGTCAAACAGACGAAAAACCGGCGATAAGCATCGACCACAAAACAACTTGCGGAAATTTTTCTGTAACGTCAAACAGACGAAAAACCGGCGATAAACATCGACCACAAAACAACTTGCGGAAATTGTTCTGTAACGTCAAACAGACGAAAAACCGGCGATAAACATCGACAGCAAAACAACTAGTGGGAATTGTCTCCGTTGTTCTCAAGATCAGACCTAACAAACATGAGTGACGTCATGAAGCCCATTCCCCAACAAACATGAGTGACATCATGTAGCCCAGCCCCAACAAACATGAGTGACGTCATGAAGCCCAGCCCCAAGAAACACGAGTAACGTCATGAAGCCCAGCAACACACATGTGACGTCATGGAGACCAGCCCTAACAAACATGAGTAACGTCATGGAGACAAGCCCCAACAAACATGAGTAACGTCATGGAGCCCAGCCCTAACAAACATGAGTAACGTCATTGAGCCCAGCGCCCAGCAAACTTGAGTAACGTCATGGAGCCCAGCCCCCAACAAACATCAGTGACGTCATAGAGCCCAGCAACACACATGTGACGTCATGGAGCTCAGCCCTAACAAACATGAGTAACGTCATGGAGCCCAGCAACACACATGTGACGTCATGGAGACCAGCCCTAACAAACATGAGTAACGTCATGGAGACAAGCCCCAACAAACATGAGTAACGTCATGGAGAACAGCCCTAACAAACATGAGTAACGTCATGGAGCCCAGCCCCCAACAAACATGAGTAACGTCATGGAGCCCAGCAACACACATGTGACGTCATGGAGACCAGCCCTAACAAACATGAGTAACGTCATGGAGCCCAGCAACACACATGTGACGTCATGGAGACCAGCCCTAACAAACATGAGTAACGTCATTGAGCCCAGCGCCCAACAAACATCAGTGACGTCATAGAGCCCAGCAACACACATGTGACGTCATGGAGCTCAGCCCTGAGTGCCGTCATGGAGCCCAGCACCAACAAACATAAGTAACGTCATGGATTCCAGCCCTAACAAACATTAGTGACGTCATGGAGCCCAGCCCCAACAAACATGAGTACCGTCAAGGAGCCCAGCCCTAACAAACATGAGTGACGTCATGGAGCCCAGCCCTAACAAACATGAGTGTCGTCATAGAGCCCAGAAACACATGTGACGTCATGGAGCCCATGGGTGTTGCGACTTTTGCGAGGTTTCTGTGAGAAGTCCTGATCTGTTGTAGCAGCTACAAGATGGAGCTTTCCCCGCATATTTGTTTCCCCAGTTGTTGTTCAAACAAGTTTAGAGACCAACCGTTATCCACCGTGAGCTTGGTGTGGTCTGTGGATCAGATAACGTGAGGTTTGTGAGGTCTTTGGATTAGATAACGTGAGGGATGTGTGGCCTGTGGATCAGATAACGTTAGGTTTGTGTGGTCTGTGGATCAGATAACGTGAGGTTTGTGAGGTCTGTGGATCAGACAACTTGAGGTTTGTGTGGTCTGTGGATCAGATAACGTTAGGTTTGTGTGGTCTGTGGATTAGACAACGTGATTGATGTGTGGTCTGTGGATCAGATAACGTGAGGTTTGTGTGGTCTGTGGATCAGATAACGTGAGGTTTGTGTGGTCTGTGGATCGGATAACGTAAGGTTAGTGTGGTCTGTGGATCAGATATCGTGAGGTTTCTGTGGTCTGTGGATCAGATAACGTGAGGTTTGTGTGGTCTGTGGATCAAATAACGTGAGGTTTGTGTGGTCTGTGGATCAGATATCGTGAGGTTTGTGTGGTCTGTGGATCAGATAACTTGAGGTTTGTGAGGCCTGTGGATCAGATAACGTGAGATTTGTGTGGTCCATGGATCAGACAACGTGAGGTTTGTGTGTTTTGTGGATCAGATAACGTGAGGTTTGTGTGGTCTGTGGATTAGATAACGTGAGGGATGTGTGGTCTGTGGATCAGATAACGTAAGGTTAGTGTGGTCTGTGGATCAGATATCGTGAGGTTTGTGTGGTCTGTGGATCAGAAAACGTGAGGTTTGTGTGGTCTATGGATCAAATAACGTTAGGTTTGTGTGGGCTTTGGATCAGACAACGTGAGGTTTGTGTGGGTTTTGGATCAGACAACATGAGGTTTTTGGAATCAGATAACGTGAGGTTTGTGTGGTCTGTGGATCAGATAACGTGAGGTTTGTGTGGTCTGTGGATCAGACAACATGAGGTTTGTGTGGTCTGTGGATCAGATAACGTGATACATAACTGTTTATTACCATTTAAGCACTTACACAATAGGTTCAGTCCGTGTCTTATTTAACAGCATTAGAGCACGACATCGTTCAGACACCAACACATCGTTCAGACACAACACATCGTTCAGACACCAACACATCGTTCAGACACCAACACATCGTTCAGACACCAACACATCGTTCAGACCCAAACACATCGTTCACACCAACACATCGTTCAGTTTCAGACACCAACACATCGTTCAGACATCAACACATCGTTCAGACGCCAACACATCGTTCAGACACCAACACATCGTTCAGACATCACACATCGTTCAGACACCAACACATCGTTCAGACACCAACACATCGTTCAGACACCAACACATCGTTCAGACACCAACACATCGTTCAGACACCAACACATCGTTCAGACATCAACACATCGTTCAGACACCAACACATCGTTCAGACACCAACACATCGTTCAGACATCCAACACATCGTTCAGACACCAACACATCGTTCAGACACCAACACATCGTTCAGACACCAACACATACATCGTTCAGACACCAACACATCGTTCAGACACCAACACATCGTTCAGACACCAACACATCGTTCAGGCACCAACACATCGTTCTCATTGGTTTCACCAACACATCGTTCAGACACCAACACATCGTTCAGACACCAACACATCGTTCAGACACCAACACATCGTTCAGACACCAACACATCGTTTCAGACACCAACACATCGTTCAGACACCAACACATCGTTCAGACACCAACACATCGTTCAGACACCAACACATCGTTCAGACACCAACACATCGTTCAGACACCAACACATCGTTTCAACACACCAACACATCGTTTAGACACCAACACATCGTTCAGACACCAACACATCGTTCAGACACCAACACATCGTTCAAACACCAACACATCGTTCAGACACCAACACATCGTTCAGACACCAACACATCGTTCAGACACCAACACATCGTTCAGACACCAACACATCGTTTCAGACATCAACACATCGTTCAGACACCAACACATCGTTCAGACACCAACACATCGTTCAGACACCAACACATCGTTCAGACACCAACACATCGTTCAGACACCAACACATCGTTCAGACACCAACACATCGTTCAGACACCAACACATCGTTCAGACACCAACAATCGTTCAGACACCAACACATCGTTCAGACACCAACACATCGTTCAGACACCAACACATCGTTCAGACACCAACACATCGTTCAGACACCAACACATCGTTCAGACACCAACACATCGTTCAGACACCAACACATCGTTCAGACACCAACACATCGTTTTCAGACACCAACACATCGTTCAGACACCAACACATCGTTCAGACACCAACACATCGTTCAGACACCAACACATCGTTCAGACATCAACACATCGTTCAGACACCAACACATCGTTCAGACACCAACACATCGTTCAGACACCAACACATCGTTCAGACACCAACACATCGTTCAGACATCAACACATCGTTCAGACACCAACACATATAATCCTGACGCATTCACACTCTGGAGTTCTCCGTCTTCAGTTCAACATCTCCGCATAGATGACTCTTGTCACTGCCTTCCTGGTTTCCCGCAACTGAGTTGGGTGGACTTTGATGTATGTTGTAATCAAGTCGTCATCTTGAAACAGTTTCAGGTTCTCATTCCCACTGGAGCACACACACACGCCCTCTCGTTCGAACTGTCAACTCATACTGTCTGATCAGACTGTGGTTTGACATTATACCTAGTGTTGGTTCCACGTGGCGACACGTGGCCGTTCTCCTTGGGTTCTACGTGGCAACGCGTGGTCGTTCATTCTCTTAATCAGGGTGAAAATATCCCACATTACAATCTTTCCCTCCCGTATTGCAAAAAAAAAAAAATACTACTTTCTTTTTCTCATTACAGTTAATGTGTTAAAATTCATTTTATGTTTTGTTTAAGTATTTTCACTGGTATCAGTGGTTAAAAATGTTCTCACCCCTTTGGGTTACTCATGTTCTTCCTTTGGAACTCTGTCAGTTGTCGTGCCCATTAAATACCATGTAACGCAATAAAATCGACACCACTGGCAATACTCTTTCAATTGCGGAAGAACGTGAACGCTCTACGCGTTTCCCACTTTATCCCACAGCCTGTCAAACGACAGAAAATCACCCTAGGCACTACTCTTTCAAGTGCGAAAATCCAGAACGGCTATGAAATAACAATGTAAAATCCCGTAAAGCTCCACCCTTGCTACTGCACTCACTGAATACCCACTGATGTTCGTTTCCTTTGGATATTCATGTTTCCCCTTATAAGTATGTCCAAAGGCCCACTGTCATCACTATCACTGATATCTAAATGTCCATAGCGCCACTGTCATTCCGATCTCTGACATCTACATGTCCATACCGCCACTGTCATTCCGATCTCTAACATCTACATGTCCATACCGCCACTGTCATTCCGATCTCTGACATCTACATGTTAATACTGCCACTGTCATTCCGATCTCTGACATCTACATGTCAATACTGCCACTGTCATTCCGATCTCTAACATCTACATGTCCATACCGCCACTGTCATCCCAATCTCTAACATCTACATGTCCATACCGCCACTGTCATCCCGATCTCTAAAATCTACATGTCCATACCGCCACTGTCATTCCGATCTCTAACATCTACATGTCCATACCGCCACTGTCATTCCGATCTCTAACATCTACATGTCCATACCGCCACTGTCATCCCGATCTCTGACATCTCTGTCCATCTACATGTCCATGTCAATACCGCCACTGTCATCCCGATCTCTGACATCTACATGTCAATACCGCCACTGTCATCCCGATCTCTGACATCTACATGTCCATACCGCCACTGTCATCACAATCTCTGATATCTACATGTCCATACCACCACTCCTATTTCTTACATCTAAATGTCCATACCGCCACACCTATCTCTGATATCTACATGTCCATACCGCCACTCCTATCTCTAATATCTACATGTCCATACCGCCACTCCTATCTCTGACATCTACATGTCCATACCGCCACTCCTATCTCTGACATCTACATGTCCATACCGCCACTCCTATCTCTGACATCTACATGTCCATACCGCCACCCCAATCTCTGACATCTACTTGTCCATACCGCCACTGTCATTACAATCTCTGATATCTACATGTCAATACCGCCACTCCTATCTCTGATATCTACATGTCCATACCGCCACTCCTATCTCTAATATCTACATGTCAATACCGCCACTCCTATCTCTGATATCTACATGTCAATACCGCCACTCCTATCTCTGACATCTACATGTCAATACCGCCACTCCTATCGCTAATATCTACATGTCCATACCGCCAATCCTATCGCTAATATCTACATGTCCATACCGCCACTCCTATCTCTAATATCTACATGTCCATACCGCCACTCCTATCTCTGATATCTACATGTCCATACCGCCACACCTATCTCTGACATCTACATGTCAATACCGCCACTCCTATCTCTGACATCTACATGTCAATACCGCCACTCCTATCTCTGACATCTACATGTCCATACCGCCACTCCTATCTCTAATATCTACATGTCCATACCGCCACTCCTATCTCTGATATCTACACGTCCATACCGCGAGTTCTCTTTGTCTGGTGTTTTATGTTTAATTGTCTAAGAGTGTAAGTTCTCATTGTCTCAGCGTGTTCTCATTGTTTTATGTTTTACTTTCTAACCGTCTAACATTGTAAGTTTCATGAGTTCTTATCTACTAAGTGTCTAATACCGTTCACTCCTAGCATGTTCTCATAATATGTTCTAATTGTCTAGTGTTTGAAGTTCTCATTATCTCAGTGAGTTCTCATTGTTTGATGTGTTTTTTTTTTTTTCTAACGGTCTAAAATTGTAAGTTCTCATTGTCTGGTATTTCACATTCTCATTGTATGAGACTAGCTTATGACCACATGGCTGGGTACTTAAGAATTCACACAAGTGCGCATATTGAGCCAGTAGGTAAACGCGCTCAAGGCAATCCAGACCGGCTTCATGGTGCAAAAAATGGACTCTCATTTAATGGGCCACGTGCCCTGGGCAACACGGAGTTCAGGCACAAGCGGATATTATCTAGCGACAAGGCGGTTAACAAGACAGCAGTGATGCATATACCAAGTAGATCTAGTGACAAAGCGGTTCACCTGGAGGCCGGCACTAGATAGCAGGCACCTAGTACAGGGACAAAGTGGCATGTTCATATAGACACGAGTGATGCATCCACGGGACAAAGCCAGATTAGGCATTCTTGTTCAGGCCGGCACCAGACACGAGTGATGCATATACCAAGTAGATCACAGGACAGCATTCTTGTTTAGGCCGGTGGACACGGTGGTACAGCCTGGAGTAGCCAGATATAAACACTTCACCAAGAGCGCAAAGCGTCTGGTTAATCAACACATAACGGGTGTAATCAGTAGTTTTACCCTTGTGGAACACTGAAGAGGAGACCGGGTCATCTATGGATCTGTCTGGAGTGCTGTGATAATAGTCCCCACTCATTATTAACTGCTCCCTGTTGTATACTCCCACAGTCTGATGGAAAATTAGTAAATGAATATCTTTTCGCCGATGACCAGGCAATCATAGCACAAACAGCTGTATACATTAGTAGACTCCACTCAGATTGCGACAACTATGATATGAAGATCAACGTAGACAAAACACAAGTGATGACATTCTCCAGAAAAGGGAGAACCACCAATATCAAAATTAATGAACACCAGTTAACTCTTTGAGTCCCAAGGAACGCATCATACGTTCATAGGTTCCTACCTAGAAGCCCAATGAACGCATGATGCGCTGATTTCATTACTTTCTTTACTACCCCCTGGGCCTGTGATGCTTAACCCCCTGCGACTCAAAGAGTTGAAGCAGGCGAAGGATTTTACATATCTGGGCAGCGTCTGTGGCTTAGGCGTTGCGAGTCCGACTCGTAATCCAACGTACCGCGATCGAAACCCACTGCTGGCTGCGTGGATTTTTATCATGGTATGGGGCGTCGCAGGTCGACCCAGCCTAAAATGGGTACCAGGATACCTGTCTTGTGGAAGTAAAGACGACCGGCGTAATGCTGGCCACATTACCTATCCAGTGCCGATTGGTCTAAAAATATAGGACACTCTTCCTATATACCCGATGCGCCTAAGGCGTGAAAAGGGATCTTTACTTACAACTCACTGAGCAGCAGGAGACAGAAGAATGAATAAAGAAATCCAACAAAGATGCAATAATTCCAATCAAGTTTTAGGCCAAATGGCGTCAACTGTGAAATGCAAGCATGTGAATCTGAACACTAAAAGAACACTGTTTAAGACAACATTTTTACCAATGCTCTGCTACCAATGTCAAACATGGACACTGTCTTTAAAAGACAGAAGAAAAAAAGACACGTCAAAAATGAAATGTTTACCTATTGTGCAAGGTGTAACAAGGAAAGATCGACTTAGAAACGATAATAACAGGAAAAGAACCAATACTGAACTTTATAGGCAGAAAACAAATCAAATGGTTTGGCCATGTAACGTGATTGGCAGCAGACAGTGCACCACAGAGAGCAATGTTATACAGATACAGTGGTAACAGACCCAGAGATCGACCACGCAGAACATGGACTGCAGAAATATCAGACATTGAAAAGTACTTTAAATAAAGCGAACAGAGAGGCCCGTTTTAGAGATCTCTGTTTGCCCTTACACCGCCAGGCGTTCCAGGAGTAGAGACAAGAAAAAGACGAAGAAGACTCTTTGATGTTGCCTGTTCTTATTGTCTGATATTCCTAGTAAACATCACATCGTGTTCTGTGTGTCAACATTTGTTAAACCTCTGTTTCATACATTAAGTGGCTACTTGTCTGTCTATTCGTCTTAGGCCAGTCGGTTGCTTCAGCCACCAGCACCTGGCTAGTCATTATGACAAATAACCGTGTGCGCCGTCTACGGCAGTCTACGCTCGGCTGAACACAGCACCCCACCCGTGACGGCAGGCGTGGGCTCGCCCCAAGCTGAAACTTTTCCTCAAAGTGTACAGTTTCACCCAATGGCGCATGCAGCTCGATGAAGTGTGAACTCGACAAACCTTTTTCCAGGGACCCGTACAAATAAACACTTGAGATACTCCCGCTGGCTAGTGTACATAGCGCCACACGCGAACCCATCTAAGTGACCTGCGACCCACCTCAGTAAATTAGGACCCATCTAGATCATCGTGATCAGTGCTGTCCCCTCTTGGAGTATCCGGAGGTCCAATATATTTCATGGCTGACCCTAGTGATTGAGTTCGACCAGAGATCTGATCTTTCACCGGTCTTACGTTTGACAAGGTTGAGTTTTACCAAGTAAGTAAAGCCCTTTTGTTGTCTAAGCGATGAGTAATATATTTATTTGTTCAACCAAAATAGACAGCCAGGTTTAGTTTAGAAACAGACAGACAGACAAACAGACAGACAGACAGACAGACAGACAGACAGACAGACAGACAGATACGACCTTTTACGGCGAACAGACAGCAGTCAGACAGACAGACAGGCAGGCAGGCAGGCAGACATACGTATACTTTAATAAGGCTGCAGTACGAGTCTATGCCGACAGGCACATACACACACGCACCCACTCATAGACACACTCATACACAGACAACCGTGGAAGACGGTCAGGCCACTTGATGCGTGTATCGGCCCAGGTAAAATAATGCAAGTAATAATTCAAGCAGGTGAGCGACAAATGAGACAGGTGTTGGGTCTAACAGGCAAACAGGAATTTTCACTATTCAACTATCTGCTCATTTACTTGGGGTTGGGGGGGGGGGGGGTGGGTGTAGTTGTCGATCAAGGAACTGTTATATGGGTGGTTTAGTGGGTGGGTGATGAAGGTAAGGGAGGCATGTGGTAGGTTCATGTATGTAGATAAGGCTAGTTAGGTGGGTGGGTAGAGAAGTCAAGTTATAGGCGACAGTTCACCACCTGACTGACTCACCATTTGACTGACCAAACGGCTGACTGACCCACCTCCTGACTGACCAACAAAATGACTGACCCACCAACTGACTGACCGACAAAATGACTGACCGACAAAATGACTGACCCACCTCCTGACTGACCGACAAAATGACTGATCCACCAACTGATCTGTCTAGGTAACTTGTGTATGGACGAATACTGCAGTAACAACCTTGACCTAGTGTTCAACAGTTCACAGGTCGTTGTTGCCGGTTTGTCCAGTCTGACCAAGAAGATTCAACAATAGGACGACATGAGGATTTCGCTGGCAGCCACCTGGCTGTTGGTCATTCTAGCCGCCATCTTGGTTGGCATTTCTGCACAAGCCGGAGATCCTGGTAAGTGATAGCCTTCCTGTCTCCCAGTGGCTGTCGCATAGTCAACACATAGTAGGGACAGACCACACATAGTAGAGACAGACAACACATTGTAGAGACAGACAACACATAGTAGAGACAAACACATAGTAGAGACAGACAACACATAGTAGAGACAGACAACACATAGTAGAGACAGACAACACATTGTAGAGACAGACAACACATTGTAGAGACAGACAACACATAGTAGAGACAAACACATAGTAGAGACAGACAACACATAGTAGAGACAGACAACACATAGTAGAGACAGACAACACATAGTAGAGACAGACAACACATTGTAGAGACAGACCCATAGTAGAGACAGACAACATATAGTAGAGACAGACAACACATAGTAGAGACAGACAACATATAGTAGAGACAGACAACACATAGTAGAGACAGACAACACATTGTAGAGACAGACACATAGTAGAGATAGACAACACATAGTAGAGACAGACAACACATAGTAGAGACAGACAACACATAGTAGAGACAGACAACACATAGTAGAGACAGACAACACATAGTAGAGACAGACAACACATTGTAGAGACAGACAACACATTGTAGAGACAGACAACACATTGTAAAGACAGACAACACATAGTAGAGACAGACAACACATAGTAGATACAGACAACGCATAGTAGAGACAGACAACACATAGTAGTGACAGACAACACATTGTAGAGACAGACAACACATAGTAGAGACAGACCACACGTAGTTGAGACAGACCACACATAGTAGAGACAGACCACACATTGTAGAGACAGACAACACATAGTAGAGACAGACAACACATAGTAGAGACAGACAACACATAGTAGAGACAGACAACACATAGTAGAGACAGACAACACATAGTAGAGACAGACAACACATAATAGAGATAGACAAAACATAATAGAGATAGACAAGACACAACAGAGGCAACACAACAGAGACAACAGACAACACATAGTAGAGACAGACAACACATAGTAGAGACAGACAACACATAGTAGAGACAGACAACACATAGTAGAGACAGACAAGACACAACAGAGGCAACACAACAGAGACAACACATAGTAGAGACAGACAACACATAGTAGAGACAGACAACACATAGTAGAGACAGACAACACATAGTAGAGACAGACAACACATAGTAGAGACAGACAACACATAATAGAGACAGACCAGACACACCAGAGGCAACACAACAGAGACAACAGACAACACATAGTAGAGACAGACAACACATAGTAGAGACAGACAACACGTAGTAGAGACAGACAACACATAGTAGAGACAAACAACACACAGTAGAGACAGACAACACATAGTAGACAGACAACACACAACAGAGACAACAGACAACATGTAGTAGAGACAGACAACACATAGTAGAGACAGAAAACACATAGTAGAGACAGACTACTCATAGTAGAGACAGACAGCACATAACAGAGACAACACAACAGAGACAACAGACAACACGTAGTAGAGACAGACAACACATAGTAGAGACAGACAACACATAGTAGAGACAGACAACACATAGTAGAGACAGACAAGACACAACAGAGGCAACACAACAGAGACAACAGACAACACATAATAGAGACAGACAGAACATAGTAGAGACAGACAGAACATAACAGAGACAACACAACAGAGACAACAGACAATACGTAGTAGAGACAGACAACACATAGTAGAGACAGACAACACACAGTAGAGACAGACTACACATAGTAGAGACAGACAACACACAGTAGAGACAGACAACATGTAGTAGAGACAGACAACACATAGTAGAGACAAACAACACATAGTAGAGATAGGCAACACATAGTAGAGACAGACAACACATAACAGAGACAGACAAGACACAACAGAGACAGAAAACACACAGCTGAGACAGACAACACAACAGAAACAGACTACGCACAACAGAGACAGACAACACACAACAGAGACAGACAATACACAACAAAGACAGGCAACACACAGTAGAGACAGACAACACACAATAGAGACAAGACACTACACAACAGAGACAGACAACACACACCAGAGACAGACAACACACAACAGAGACAGACAACACACAACAGAGACAGACAACACACAACAGAGACAGACAACACACAACAGAGACAGACAACACACAACAGAGACAGACAACACACAACAGAGACACTCAACACACAACAGTGACAGTATACGCACAACAGAGACAAGACAACACACAACAGAGACAGGACAACACACAACAGAGACATACAACACACAACAGAGACAGACAACACTCAACAGAGACGGACAACACACAATAGAGACAGACAACACTCAACAGAGACAGACACCACTCAACAGAGACAGACACCACACAATAGAGACAGACAATACACAACAGAGACATACAACACACAACAGAGACAGACAGCTGGACACCAAGATAATCTTCAGTGAGAAGCCGAGATTGGTATATAAATGAGTCCACAAGACAAACCTGTCGGAAACCGGCCGCCGCCGATCTACACAGCACTTCCTTTTGGGACTACTGAATGCTCCCGCACACACCTTCCTTTTGGGACTACTAAATGCTCCCGCACACACCTTCCTTTTGGGACTACTGAATGCTGCCGCACACACCTTCATTTTGGGACTACTGAATGCGGCCGCACACACCTTCATTTTGGGACTACTGGATGCTTCCTCACACACCTTCATTTTAACAATTTTATTATTATCACATTTCCAAATATTATTTTTTTTCCATATTATTACTTTATTCTATCTCTTATCAGTACCATTTATATATCATT
The DNA here is from genome assembly GCA_905116865.2 of Candidula unifasciata. Taxonomy (NCBI): domain Eukaryota; kingdom Metazoa; phylum Mollusca; class Gastropoda; order Stylommatophora; family Geomitridae; genus Candidula; species Candidula unifasciata. Next base: position 445,234 of record CAJHNH020000060.1, on the reverse strand, counting down.
CACATTTTTATTTCTAATACTCTTTTATTCCTACTATTACATTATATATTAACAATAGTACTCTTTATTCTTTGCGTCTTTTTCTGAGCCTTCGTTTATTTTATTTTTGTTTAATTCACTCCACATCACATTTTCTTTTAAAGAATTTGCTCATTTCCCCCTTTAGATGCTTGAATACTCTCCTCTTTGTTACCGTTGTGTAGTTCACTACTTGTTCGAGAAATTCCAGCTGCTGAAACAATTTTGTGTTCTTTCGTCCACATTTTTATTTTTTTATTTTTCGTCCCCGTTTCGTTCAGTTTTTTTTTTTTCACTGGAATACCAACACGCAATAGAAATAGCCAACACATAGAAGAGACAGACAACACACAATAGAGACAGACAGCTCACAGTAGACATTAGAGACGGACAGAATACAGTAGTGACAGACAACACTCAATAGAGACATATAGCTCACAGGAGACATTAGAGACAGACAACATACAGTAGAGACAGACAACATACAGTAGAGACAGACAGCATACAGTAGAGACAGACAACACACAATAGAGACAGACAGCTCACAGTAGACATTAGAGTCGGACAACATACAGTAGAGACAGACAACATTCAGTAGAGACAGACAACATACAGTAGAGACAGACAACACACAATAGAGACAGATAGCTCACAGGAGACATTAGAGACGGACAACATACAGTAGAGACAGACAGCATACAGTAGAGACAGACAACACACAATAGAGACAGACAGCTCACAGGAGACATTAGAGACGGACAACATACAGTAGAGACAGACAACATACAGTAGAGACAGACAACACACAATAGAGACAGATAGCTCACAGGAGACATTAGAGACAGACAACATACAGTGGAGATAGACAACACACAGTAGAGACAGACAACATACAGTAGAGACATACAACACACAATAGAGATAGACAACATACAGTAGAGACAGACAACATAAAGTAGAGACAGACAACATACAGTAGTGACAGACAGCACACAATAGAGACTGACGACACGCAAGATCATCTTATCTTATCTGATAATATTTCCTTTTGTTATGTATTATTTATGGGATATCTGGATGTCAAGTGTTAACCATTCTTGTACAGTGTGATACCAGGTAAAATATCAACCGCTCTTTACCGTATGATACCATAGAAAAGTATCAACCACTTTTGTATCATGTAATACCAAGGTGAAGTATTAAAACCTCTTGTACCGTATGATACCATGGTGAAGTATCAACCACTATTGTACTTTGTGATACCAGAGTGAAGTAGCAATCGCTCTTGTACTTTGTGATACCAGAATGAAGTCTCAACCACTCTTGTACTTTGTGATACCAGAGTGAAGTATCAACCACTCTTGTACTTTGTGATACCAGAGTGAAGTATCCACAACTCTTGTAACGTGTGACATCAGCCTGAAATTTCAACCATTCTTGTACCGTTTGATACCAGGGTGACGTATACACCACCTTTATACCGTGTGATATCAGTGTGAAATAGCAACCACTCTGGTACCGTGCGATATAAATATCAAATATATACCGCCCCTGTGCCGTGTTATACCAGTTAAAGTATCCGTCATCTCTGCACACTGTAATGCCCAGGTGAGGTATCAATTGTTACGGAACGCCGGATGTGCTAAAAATGAACGTCTGGAAATGGAACCCGTAGTCGCTTTCAAAACAGAAATATTTGAGAACGATTTCAATACAGAGGTAGAGGACACGTTAAAGCTCCCGTTCAACATATGACTCAGTCCTGGCTATAGAGGAACACATATCCGCTGATAAAGTTGGCCATATTCAGCACACCTGACCTGCACTTCTAAACAATCAATGGACATGATTGTCGTCTGTGTGTTTCAGATATAAGCTACTCGTGAAATAGAAGCGTCAGTGACCCGTGAAAGCTGTCATTATTCCACAGCTCCTCGATAACCCCGCCCAAATGTGTGTCCTGTTGTTATTGCTCTAATCCCGCCCGAGACAACAAAGGCATTCACAGATATTAATACGCGCACAAATTCATTGATCTTATCTGCTGGGAAGTACTTCTACCTTGCGTTCTTTTTCAGCCGTTCGTCTACTACCCTGCGATATAGATCTACCAGTGTACTTGTTCCGAATTTCACCTTCTACCCTAGGAAGTATATCTACCAATGTACTTGTTCAGTCTTTCCTTTTCTACCCTGTAGACCTACCAATTTACCTTTTCAGTCTTTTCTGGGTTTTTTTTTAACCCTGGGATATAGATTTACCGGTGTACTCGTTCAGTATTTTTTTTTTAACCTTGGGATATAGATTGACCAAAGTACTTGTTCAGTCTTTCCCGTTCTACCCTGGGATATAGATCTGCCAATGTACTTGTTAAGTTTTTCCTGTTATAGGCTGGGATATAGATCTACCAATCTACTTGTTCAGTCTTTCCCTTTCTTCCCTGGGATATAGATCTGCCAATGTACTTGTTCAGTCCTTTCCTTTCTACCCTGGGGTACAGATCTGCCAATGTACTTGTTCAGTTGTTCCTGTTTTTCCCCCGGGACCCTTTAATACAGTTCCTTACATTGTGGCTACAAACAGCCATACAATTATTTTCGTTGCTACTTCACAACTTCATTAAATATGTGTTTGACAATGGACATTGGTAAACCGTGTGAAAGGGACGTTCGACCCGCAGGTTGAGAACTACTGCTCTATACCATCACTTACCCCTGTAAACCATCAATCACCACTATATACCATCCCTTACCACTATATACCATCCCTTACCACTATATACCATCCCTTACCCCTGTCTACCATCCCTTACCACTGCATACCACACCTTACCATTGCATACCATCCCTTATCACTGCATACCATCACTTACCCCTGTAAACCATCACTTACCCCTGTATACCATCACTTACCCCTGTGTACCATCCCTTACCTCTGTATACCATCACTTACTCCTGTATACCATCACTTATCCTGTGTACCATCCCTTACCCCTGTAAACAATCCCTTACCCCTGTAAACCATCCCTTACCCCTGTATACTATCACTCACCCCTGTATACCATCACTTATCCTGTGTACCATCCCTTACCCCTGTAAACAGTCCCTCACCCCTGTAAACCATCCCTTACCCCTGTATACCATCATTACCCATGTATAACATCACTTACCCTGTGTACCATTCCCTACCACTGTATACCATTCCTTACCCCTGTATACCATTCCCTACCCCTGTATACCATTCCTTAACCCTGTATAAAATCCCTTACCCCTGTATATTATCCCTTATTCCTGTAAACCATAACTTAACTCTGTACCCAAGCATCGGATACGGTATCTGAACATAGTCTATGATCTTTAGTAAACGATCTAATGCATATTTGAAAAAAAGTGTGTACAATCACTTACACCTGTGTACCATCGCTTACCCCTGTGTACCATCAATTACCCCTGTGTACCATCACTTACCCCTGTGTACCATAGCTTACCCCTGTGTGCCATGACCTACCCATGTGTACCATGACTTACCCCAGTGTACCATTACTTACACCTGTGTACCATCACTTGCCCCTATGTACCACGACTTACCCCTGTGTACCATCACTTACCTCTGTGTACCATGACTTACCCCTGTGTACCATCCCTTACCTCTGTGCACCATCAATTACTCCTGTGTACCATCACTAACACCTGTGTACCATCACTTACCCCTGTGTACAATGACTTACCTCTGCGTACCATGACTTTCCCCTGTGTATAATAACTTACCTCTGTGTACCATGACTTACCCCTGTGTACCATCACTTACCTCTGTACACCATCAATTACCCCTGTGTACCATCACTTACACCTGTGTACCATCACTTACCTCTGTGTACCACCACTTACACCTGTGTACCATCACTTACCCCTGTGTACCATGACTTACCTAGTGTACCATGACTTACCCCTGTGTACCATAACTTACCTCTGGGTACCATGAATTACCCCTGTGTACCATGATTTACCCCTGTGTACCATCACTTACCATGTGTACCACCACTTACCTCTGTGTACCATCACTTACCTCTGTGTACCATGACTTACCCCTGTGTACCATCACTTACCTCTGTGTACCATCACTTAACTCTACCATCACTCACCTCTATGCACCATGACTTATCTCTGTGTACCATCATTTACCTCTGTGTACCATGTGATACCCCTGTGTACCATGACTACCCCTGTGTACCATCACTTACCTCTGTGTACCATCACTTACCTCTGTGTACCATGACTTACCCCTGTGTACCATCATTTACCTCTGTGTACCATGTGTTACATCTGTGTACCATGATTTCCCTCTGTGTACACTGACTTACCTCTACCATGACTTACCTCTGTGTACCATCACTTACCCCTGTGTACCATCACTTACCTCTATGTACCATCACTTACCTCTATGTACCATGACTTACTTCTGTGTTTCATCACTTACCTCTGTGTACTATGACTTACCCCTGTGTACCATCACTTACCTCTGTGTACCATGACTTAACACTGTGTACCATAACTTACCACTGTGTAACATCACTTACCCCGTGTACCATAACTTACCTCTGTGTACCATGACTTTCCCCTGTGTACCATCACTTTCACCTGTGTAACATCACTTACCTCTGTGTACCATCACCGTCCCTGTGTACCATCACTTACCTCTGGATACCATGACTTAAAACTGTGTACCATAACTTACCACTGTGCACCATCATCTACCCTTGTGTACCATCACTTACCCTTGTGTACCATCACTTACCCCTGTGTACCATCACTTACCCATGTGTACCATCACTTACCCCTGTGTTCCATGACTTACCTCTGTGTACCATGACTTACCACGGTGTACCATCACTTACCTCTGTGTACCTTGACTTACCTCTGTGTACCTTGACTTACCTCTGTGTACCTTGACTTACCTCTGTTTACCACTACTTACTCCCGTAGTACATGACATCAGATGCACAACATTCTTGTGTTTGTTGAGACTCGATGTTTATTGTTTTGATTTTACACAGATATTGCCAGCTATCGGACCACCGATTCAGCAGCAACAACAATGCACACAGCAGCTACAACAAACACCCCAAGCTACGACGCTACCTCACCAGTTGTATCAAGTTCAGTTAAGCAAACAGTGTTGTCTGCAACATACGCGGACTGGACGTTCAGCCAAACACAAACTTCGTCAGAAGCACCGACGTCAATAAATATGATGTTCGGAGATATGACCGCAGCAACAGGGAGCGCTGACCTCGGCACACTGAAAATGACCACAAGTGCTGGAGACCCAGGGCAGAGCACAATCACAAATATCCTGCTGTTTGGAGTTGAAACTTCACATATAAAAACAGACGGGGTGTTGCCAAGTTCACAGATCATGTTTACATCATTAACCGAGGCTGTGAAAGACACCGAAGTAAGGGAAACAAGCGATGTAATAAAGGCCACTACCACAGGGGAGACAATACCTACCATAACTGCTGCAGAGATATTGTCCACAACTACTGGGCAGATAGACGCATCGACATTGTCACTGTTTGTCTCCACAACTACTGGGCAGATAGACGCATCGACATTGTCACTGTCTGTCTCCACAACTACTGGGCAAATAGACGCATCGACATTGCCACTGTCTGTCTTCACAACTACTGGGCAGACAGACGCATCGACATTGCCACTGTCTGTCTCCACAACTACTGGGCAGACAGAGACATCGACATTGCTGTCCACGACTACTGGGCAGATAGACGCATCGACATTGTCACTGTTTGTCTCCACAACTACTGGTCAGACATTGTCACTGTCTGTCTTCACAACTACTGGGCAGACAGACGGATCGACATTGCCACTGTCTGTCTTCACAACTACTGGGCAGACAGACGCATCGACATTGCCACTGTCTGTCTCCACAACTACTGGGCAGATAGACGCATCGATATTGTCATTGTCTGTCTCCACAACTACTGGGCAGACAGACGCATCGACATTGCCACTGTCTGTCTCCACAACTACTGGGCAGACAGACGCATCGATATTGTCATTGTCTGCCTCCAATACTACTGGGCAGATAGACGCATCGACATTGTCACTGTCTGTCTCCACAACTACTGAGCAGACAGAGACATCGACATTGCAACTAGCTGTCTCAACAACTACTGGACAGACAGAGGCATCGACATTGTCACTGTCTGTCTCCACTATCCAAAGTCAGGACGTCAGTGTGCAGTCATCAAACATAAAGGAGACTAACAACAGTGAAGAGATTACGGCATCCGGTGAGACGATGTTTGTCACAACTACGGGGCAGATAATTCCTCTAACGACTACCGTAATAGCAACGAAGAGTTTAGGAACAGAACTGAGCAAACTACTGCCTGGAGACTCTGAAAGTCACAGTATCACAGCACCAATGCTGGCCAGCACCGACACCCTCACTGCTATAGCAGCAACAACGGAAAGTTCCCCTACATCGGCCGTAGCAAACATGGAAACCTCCAGTTCCCAAATATCGACCCTGGCAAACATAGAAACCTCCAGTTCCCAAATATCGACCCTGGCAAACATAGAAACCTCCAGTTCCCAAATATCGACCCTGGCAAACATAGAAACCTCCAGTTCCCAAATATCGACCCAGGCAAACATAGAAACCTCCAGTTCCCAAATATCGACTCTTACAAACATAGAAACCTCAAGTCTCCAAATATCGACTCTGACAAACATAGAAACCTTCAGTCCCCAAATATCGACGCTGGCAAACATAGAAACCTTAAGTCCCCAAATATCGACATTGACAAACATAAAAACCTTAAGTCCCCAAATATCGACGTTGGCAAACATAGAAACCTCAAGTGCCAAAATATCGACCTTAGCAAACATAGAAACCTCCAGTTCCCAAATATCGACGATAGGAAACATAGAAACCTCCAGTTCCCACATATCGACCCTGGCAAACATAGAAACCTCCAGTTCCCAAATATCGACCATAGCAAACATAGAAACCTCCAGTTCCCAAATATCGACGCTGGCAAACATAGAAACCTCCAGTTCCCAAATATCTACCCTGGCAAAAAAAGAAGCCTCCAGTTCCCAAATATCGACCATAGCAAACATAGAAACCTCCAGTTCCCAAATATCGATCCTGGCAAACATAGAAACCTCCAGTTCCCAAATATCGACGCTGGCAAACATAGAAACCGCGAGTCCCCAAATATCGACCCTGGCAAACATAGAAACCTCCATTTCCCAAATATCGACCCTGGCAAACATAGAAACCTCCAGTTCCCAAATATCGACCCTGGCAAACATAGAAACCTCCATTTCCCAAATATCGACCCTGGCAAACATAGAAACCTCCAGTTCCCAAATATCGACAATAGCAAACATAGAAACCTCCAGTTCTCAAATATCGACGCTGGCAAACATAGAAACCTCAAGTCCCCAAATATCGACGCTGACAAACATAGAAACCTCAAGTCCCCAAACATCGACCCTGACAAACATAGAAACCTCAAGTCCCCAAACATCGACCCTGGCAAACATAGAAACCTCAAGTCCCCAAACATCGACCCTGACAAACATAGAAACCTCAAGTCCCCAAACATCGACCCTGGCAAACATAGAAACCTCAAGTCCCCAAATATCGACCCTGGCAAACATAGAAACCCCAAGTCCCCAAAGGTCAACGATAGCAAATAAAGAAACAGCAAGCTTCCAACCATTGCTATCAACAATAGCCAGCGGAGATTCCCAAACCATGACCACACTAACCAAAGATACGGGAAGTTCAGAAATGGCAACAGAACAAATTATAACAGCGCAGGGAATAGAAAGTCAGTCATCCACAGAAATGGCTGGATTAAATTCCGACACGTTGACCACGGCGATTACATCAACGGAAAGTCTGGAAACAGTAAATACATTCAGTCCAGGGATTTCCCCAGCTTCCACGACACTGGTCATTAATACAGGAATACTGGAAAGCTCCACATTAGCAGAAGGCGTTGCAATCAGTCCTGACAGTCCTACACTGCCATTAGTAGATCCCGCCAGTTCTAGCGGCTCTACATTGCTGGTAGTAGTTCCCGCCAGTTCTGAGAGCTCAACAGTGACAACAGTAACTATGACCAGTTTGGAAACCTCAGCTCCGTTAATAATAACCTCACAAATCTTAGAAACCTCACTGACGCCAACAATAACACAAAGCTTCCTAACAGCGGCCACAAGAAGCTCACAGTCCTTACACTGGCAGATGAACACCACGGACACTTTCATAACTCCGGTGATGTCTGCGGTAATAACCCACAGTTTCGGTACCGAAACACCACTGTTTAATACAATAGAAAGCTCTGAAACACCATTGTTTCATACCATGGAACGCTCTGAAACACCACTGTTTCACACAGTGGGAGGCTCTGAAGCACCACCATTTCACACAACGGAAATCTCTGAAAGATCACTGTTTCACACATTAGAAAGCTCTGAAACACCACTGTTTCATACAGTTAGAAGCTCTGAAACACTACTGTTACACACAATGAAAAGCTCTGAAACCACACCTGTTACGACAATGGGAAGCTCTGCCACTGCCCTGCTTACGACAATGGAAAGCTCTATAACCACACTGTTTACGACAATGACAAGCTCTATAACAACACTGTTTACTTCAGTTGGAGGCACTGAATCTCTTATAACTCCAGCAGCATCACCGATCGGTTACGAAACAACTGACATAGTAACAGTCAGAACCGAAAGTCTCCAAACTTCCACCCAGCCAGTATTGGTTACAGACAGTCCGGCTACAGTGACTCTAGAAACTGTGACCCCGCCAGTTCTGACCACTGGGCATGTTGAAACTCTAGCCATGCAAACAACAAGAACTGCTATCTTGAGCTTCGATACTTCCACAACTGTAATAACAACAGGAGGGAATTTCCAAATGTCGATGACACCAGTACTATCTACGCTTAGTCAGGACAGCTCGACAAAAACATTTTTAATCACAGGAGATAACCAAACCACGGGGCCAGTCATAACAAGCGTAAGTTATCAACTGGAAGCCACGACAACGCTACTGTCAGCTGGGACCATGGAATCTGCTAGCTCTCCAACCCGGACAGTGGAGAGCTCCGAATTGTCGACACTGACAGAAACAGCTTTAGGAGCTATGAGAACAAATATTGAACCAACAGCGACAACAATAGAATATTTACCCACTACACCAGCTACTGCCGTGAAAACACAAGTTCCCTCTACATCAGTATCTCCTACTACTAACACAACGACCATTTCAATTACTTCCACTGCAATAGCAACTGATACCATGGTATCATCTACTAACACACTAGCAATTAGTACCACATTAGCACCTACTACCACATTAGCACCTGCTACCACATTAGCACCTGCTACCACATTAGCACTTAGTACCACATTAGCACCTCCTACCACATTAGCACTTAGTACCACATTAGCACCTGCTACCACATTAGCACCTGCTACCACATTAGCACTTAGTACCACATTAGCACTTAGTACCACATTAGCACCTACTACCACATTAGCACCTCCTACCACATTAGCACCTTCTATCTCATTAGCACCTCCTACCTTATTAGCACCTACTACCACATTAGCACCTCCTACCACATTAGCACCTCCTACCACATTGTCACCTCCTACCACGATAGCACCTCCTACCACATTAGCACTTAGTACCACATTAGCACCTCCTACCACATTAGCACCTCCTACCACATTATCACCTCCTACCACATTAGCACCTCCTACCACATTAGCACCTACTACCGCATTAGCACCTCCTACCACATTAGCACCTCCTACCACATTAGCACCTCCTACCACATTAGCACCTCCTACCATAGCAATAACTGATACCACAGCAACAGCTACTACCACCATAGCACCAACGTCTACTACAGTAGGACCTTTTACCACTGCAGCACCTGTTACCACATCAGCAACTGCTACAGCAGCAACCACAACAGCACCAATGACGACAATATCAGGTAAGGATGTTTTGAATGTTTTAACACAACCTCAGACAAACACACAGACTCAAGTAACACTAAACACAACCTTAGACAAACACACAGACTCAAGTAACACTAAACACAACCTTAGACAAACACACAGACTCAAGTAACACTAAACACAACCTCAGACAAACACACAGACTCAAGTAACACTAAACACAACCTCAGACAAACACACAGACTCAAGTAACACTAAACACAACCTTAGACAAACACACAGACTCAAGTAACACTAAACACAACCTCAGACAAACACACAGACTCAAGTAACACTAAACACAACCTTAGACAAACACACAGACTCAAGTAACACTAAACACAACCTTAGACAAACACACAGACTCAAGTAACACTAAACACAACCTCAGACAAACACACAGACTCAAGTAACACTAAACACAACCTCAGACAAACACACAGACTCAAGTAACACTAAACACAACCTCAGACAAACACACAGACTCAAGTAACACTAAACACAACCTTAGACAAACACACAGACTCAAGTAACACTAAACACAACCTCAGACAAACACACAGACTCAAGTAACACTAAACACAACCTCAGACAAACACACAGACTCAAGTAACACTAAACACAACCTCAGACAAACACACAGACTCAAGTAACACTAAACACAACCTTAGACAAACACACAGACTCAAGTAACACTAAACACAACCTTAGACAAACACACAGACTCAAGTAACACTAAACACAACCTCAGACAAACACACAGACTCAAGTAACACTAAACACAACCTCAGACAAACACACAGACTCAAGTAACACTAAACACAACCTCAGACAAACACACAGACTCAAGTAACACTAAACACAACCTCAGACAAACACACAGACTCAAGTAACACTAAACACAACCTTAGACAAACACACAGACTCAAGTAACACTAAACACGCACACACAAATCTTGTTGAGATGGGTACAACATACTGTTCTCTAGGAAAGTGAGAAGGGTATCATTGTCACGTTTATTGCGGATCTGGTTCTAGTTACACGACAGATAAAACATCTCATAGTTGTGGCTCACACGGAAAAGACCAGTGGCACGTTGGCAGCCACATAACTAAGTACCGATCCAGCTGTTAATGTTAATGTTAGTTTCAGCTTCATAGCAAACGGGTCAGCCCATAGTTCCAGCATCTTCAGCTTCCCTTACCTGTGTGTGTGATAGACCTCGCTACTTGTCAACATTGAATAAATACCATCACATGACTCATCAATGAGAGTCTCCGAGACAAGAGTAAAAGCTGACGCACACAATACACCCACAATTGGCTGAGTTCTCAAACTATCGTTATTGAACACTAAGTATAACAATCTAAATTCGAATGGTCCGTCTTCTCCACATAAGCCAGACCGCCTCCAAATACTCTTTACAATTGCTGTCCTCTTCCCGGATATTCACGATCTCTACCAGCATCCTGCCTCATTTTGTCACCCCCACAACACCTGCTCGACAGCGGAGACGGCCCTTGAAAACTCAGTGTCAACACCCTACCCTATTTAATATAACAAACAGTCTAGCTATTCCTCAGACTAGCAATCAAACAAACAATCCCATACCACATACTATCAATCAAACCAACAGTTTATCTACACAACAGACTGCTATCAATCATCCCAACAGTCCTTTTTTTTTAACCAGAGACTATCAATCAAACCAACAGTTTATCTACACCACAGACTATTATCAATCAAACCAACAGTTTATCTACACCACAGACTATTATCAATCAACCCAACAGTTTATCTACACTACAGACTATCTGTCAAACCAACAGTCTAGTTATACCACAGACTGCTATCAATCAAACCAACAGTTTATCTACACCACAGACTATTATCAATCAACCCAACAGTTTATCTACACTACAGACTATCTGTCAAACCAACAGTCTAGTTATACCACAGACTGCTATCAATCAAACCAACAGTTTATCTACACCACAGACTTCTATCAATCAACCCAACAGTCTATCTACACCACAGACTATCTGTCAAACCAACAGTTTATCTACACTACAGACTTTTATCAATCAAACCAACAGTTTATCTACACCACAGACTGCTATCATCTAACCAACAGTGTATCTATACCACAGACTATCTGTCAAACCAACAGTCTAGCTATACCACAAACTTCTATCAATCAACCCAACAGTTTATCTACACCACAGACTATTATCAATCAACCCAACAGTTTATCTACACTACAGACTATCTGTCAAACCAACAGTCTAGTTATACCACAGACTGCTATCAATCAAACCAACAGTCTAGCTATACCACAAACTTCTATCAATCAAACCAACAGTCTAGCTATACCACAAACTTCTATCAATCAAACCAACAGTCTAGCTATATCACAAACTTCTATCAATCAAACCAACAGTCTAGCTATACCACAAACTTCTATCAATCAAACCAACAGTCTAGCTATACCACAAACTTCTATCAATCAAACCAACAGTCTAGCTATACCACAAACTTCTATCAATCAAACCAACAGTCTAGCTATACCACAAACTTCTATCAATCAAACCAACAGTCTAGCTATACCACAAACTTCTATCAATCAAACCAACAGTCTAGCTATACCACAAACTTCTATCAATCAAACCAACAGTTTATCTACACCGCAGACTTCAATTAATCAACCCAACAGTCTATCTACACCACAGACTATCTGTCAAACCAACAGTTTATCTACACTACAGACTTTTATCAATCAAACCAACAGTTTATCTACACCGCAGACTGCTATCAATCTAACTAACAGTTTATCTATACCACAGACTATCAAACCAACAGTCTAGTTATACCACATGTGACGTAACAGACGTGGGTTTAATGATTTATATGTTAAGCAGGGATTTTCCTCTCAACACATCCCCTCCACCAGATTAACTGAACTAATATCCGAGCTTTGTTGCTCTCAGACAAAGTCCTGGATACCCAAGAGAACAGCCATATTGGCTTGGTAATTACTTTAACATTAGCTGCACTTGGTACCCACAAGAGAAGGAAAGGAGTTTTATTTGTCTATATCATTATCCTGAATGAATTATAAGACAGGGCAAATGACTCCTCCCGTCCAACCTTCTCCCGGTATTAATAATTAAAGAATTATTTTCATTATTATTTGAGCTCCCACCAAGTGGTATTCTATCTATCAGTTAAGTTAAACATGTAAGACTGAATACACTTGGAATTTAACAAACGATGTAGTATAAAACTTGACATACAGCTTTATTTACTAACAATCAGTTAAATGACATTCCCAGTTTGTTGTGTTTACACAAACAGTGACTGGCTAATGTTATGATAGTGATGAGATGCTTTAGCGAGAAAAAAGCTCCTGGGATTAGAGTGGTGTGATGATGGTAATAGTTTAACGAAAAAGAGGTTAACGTAACTTATAAAACCTCTGACAGCTGTGAGGCACTTGTCCACCTCTTCCAGCTTCTTCCCTGCCTGTTGTCCGCCTGTTTCTCCTCCTCGTTCCCACCTTGTTCCCAGCTGGCCGAGTTCTAGCACAATGTAGTTTCGTGCTTGGACTGATCGTCACATGGCAGCTGTAATCATGGAAACAAACACATACGTGTAGTATCTTGACTTACACTAAGAATACATGTATCAATTAATACAATATATAATTTTTTTAAAAAATCTCATCACTCTTCCTCATATTCCACATTCTCTTCAGTCTAGTCTAAAAGGTCTTATGTCTTACATTGAAGTCACATATCCTGCCTTTCCTCTCATGATAGTTGACATTCTAAGTCTGTTGTCCGTCATCACTCAGACTTCCAACTGGCTGACATTGATTTGACATAAACATGTGGCGCAGGTTATGTGCTTATCACGCAAAAAATGTTATACGTGCACGCTGTCCTGAATATTATCTTTCAGTGACAGTGAATTCTATACACCCATCATTCTTCCCGTGTTATCAATCCCCTGTGTAGGTGAACATATTTAGTGAGCACATGGTGTGCACACACAAACGTAACCGCACGGCTGCACATATGTGGGCATCATTTCCCCCAGTCCAAACTCATGTTTTGGTTGATGGTTGAAACATTATAATTTCATTATAATTCAGTATACAAGTCTTATTCTATAAACATAAAAACATACACTGAAAAACATGTGGCACAAAACATACAAGAAATAGGAATGGTTTAGCAGTTACTTAACGGAGATACTGAATACTCACAAAGAACTATTTCAAGCAGAATGTGCAGACACATTAGGAAAAGGTAGAATAGGCTTTAGCTAACTCCTTAACCTATGTATACACAATTAAAAATAATTATACAAGCTTACCTGGGAACATTCCATCAATCGCCAAGCCAGAATCAGACAGTAAAAATTACACGTCGATCTGTGTTTGTTGCCGGCTGGCTGCGATGTAAATGAAGTGAACTCCAGATGCTAGAAGTATAACCTATCTGTATGAGAGGTTAAACTCCTCCCCTATTGGTTCTACCCAACCGTCCAGGAGATGATCTGAGCCACGCCCCTGAGGCACCTTGCAGATCAAATTAGCTAACAAGTGGCCTGTCACTCAAGGTGAACGGCCTTGACCAATGTTTCGACATTCTTAATTGGCAAACAACTGTTCTCCTAAGAATTTCACTGACATGTGTGAAACTCCAGCCACTGGACGCCACCATGTCTAGAGTTGTCTGCCAGACCACTTAATTCCCCTGATCTGCTCTGTTCAAAAGGCCCCACTCAGTCTGTGTTATGTAACATTTATGACACTAAGGTTCAGCTCATGGGAGATAATCTCACGTGTGATAATTAGTTCCCCATTTGCTGGCCCTGACAGACTGTGGCCAGAAGATAATTTTATGACACTAGCACGAGAAAGGAATTTCTAGCTCAGGTATAAAGTTAGGTAATATTACACAAGGCTGGGTCGCTTTGTCTGGAAAAAGGACTGGAAACATTTAAATCAATTTGGTTTAAAGTAATATTTGGGTTAAGGGCATAGAAAATATAATTCTTTGTCTCTCAATAACCAGAAGTACTAACTTCTGGGAACCACTGAGGTCGTTTCGTGACACCACAGACTGCTATCAATCAAACCAAAAGTCTAGCTATACAACAGACTATCAATCAAACCAACAGTCTAGTTATACTAAAGACTATCAATCAAACCAACAGTCTAGCTATATCACAGACTATCAATCAAACCAACAGTCTATCTACACCGCAGACTACTATCAATCAAACCAACAGTCTATCGATACCACAGACTATCAATCAAACCAACAGTCTAGCTTAATCACAGACTATCAATCAAACCAACAGTCAAGCGGCTACCTGCCGCATATCTCTCTGTTTTTCACTGTTTAACATAGGTCACATACCCCATTTCTACATAACCTATCTGTCTCCCCTATCTAATGCAGGCTACATGCCCCATCTCTCTCTCTCTCTCTGTCTCTCCTGGTATAATCCAGGCTTCACGCCCCTTCTTTCTCTGTCTCTCCCTATATATCTATGCTACATGCCCCAACTCTCTGTCTTATCCAAGCTATATGCCCTATCTTTCTTCTCCTGTCTAATCCAGGCTACATGCCACATTTCCCTCCCCTGTCTAATCCAGGCTACAGCCCCATCTCTCTTCCCTTGTCTAATCCAGGCTACATGCCCTATCTCTCTTCCCCTGTCTAATCCAGGCTACATGCCCTACCTCTCCCCTGTCTAATCCAAGCTACATGCCCTACCTCTAGCCCTGTCTAATCCAGGCTACATGCCCTACCTCTCCTCCGTCTTATCCAAGCTACCTGCCCTTTCTCTCCCCCTGTTTAATCCAAGCTACACGCCCTACCTTTCCCCTTGTCTAATCCAAGCTACATACCCTACCTCTTCCTAGTCTAATCCAAACGACATGCCCTACCTCTCCCCTGTCTAATCTAGGCTACCTGCCCTTCCTCTTCCCCTGCCTAATCCAAGCTACATGCCCTTCCTCTCCCCCATGTCTAATCCAGGCTACATACACCAACTCCCCCTGCCTAATCCAAGCAACATGCCCTTCCTCTCCCCCATTTCTAATCCAGGCTACATACACCAACTCCCCCTGCCTAATCCAAGAAACATGCCCTAACTCTCCCCCTGTCAAATCAAAGCTACATACCCCATCTTTATCGCCTTGTTCAATCCAGGCTACATACCCCGTCTTTCTCCCACTGTCTAATCCAGGCTTCATGCCCTATCCCTCTCCCCTGTCTAATTCAGGCTACAAATCTCATCTCTTTATGTCTCTCCCTGTCTAATCCAGGCTATATGCCAGATCTCTCTATGTCTTTCCTTGTCTAATCCAGGCTACATGCCCAATCTTTATCCCCCTATCTAATCCAGGCTACAGCCCCATCTCTCTTCCCCTGTGTAATCCAGGCTACCACCTTATCTCTCTTCCCCTGTCTAATCCAGGCTACATGCCCCATCTCTCTTCTCCTGTCTAATCTAGGCTACATGCCCCATCTCTCTTCTCCTGTCTATTCTAGGCTACAGACCCATCTCTCTTCCACTGTATAATCCAGGCTACATGCCATATCTCTCTCCCCTGTCTAATCCAGGCTACATGCCCCATCTCTCTTCTCTTGTCTAATCCAGGCTACATGTCATATTTCTCTTTTCCTGTCTAATCCAGGCTACATGCCCTATCTCTCTCCCCTGTCTAATCCAGGCTACATGCCCCATCTATCTTCCTAGTCTAATCGAGGCTACATGCCCATCTCCCTTGTCTAATCCAGGCTACATGCCCTATCTCTCTCCCTTGTCTAATCCAGGCTACATGCCCTATCTCTCTTCTCCTGTCTAATCCAGGCTATATGCCGCATCTCTCTTCTCCTGTCTAATCCAGGCTACATGCCCCACCTCTTTACTCCTGTCTAATCCAGGCTTCATGCCCCATCTCTCTCCCCTGTTCAGTCCAGGCTACATGCCCCATCTCTCTTCTGTCTAATCCAGGCTATATGCCCCACATCTCTTCTGCTGTCTAATCCAGGCTATATGCCCCACCTCTCCTCCCCTGTCTAATCCAGGCTACATGCATCATCTCTCTTCTCCTGTCTAATTCAGGCTTCATGCCCCATCTCTCTCCCCATGTTCGGTCCAGGCTACATGCCCCATCTCTCTTCTGTCTAATCTAGGCTACATGCCATATCTCTCTCCCCTGTCTAATCCAGGCTACATGCCCCATCTCTCTTCTCCTGTCTAATTCAGGCTACATGCCATATCTTTCTTTTCCTGTCTAATCCAGGCTATATGCCCCACCTCTCCTCCCCTGTCTAATCCAGGCTACATGCCCCATCTCTCTTCTCCTGTCTAATTCAGGCTACATGCCATATCTTCCTTTTCCTGTCTAATCCAGGCTATATGCCCCACCTCTCCATCCCTGTTTAATCCAGGCTACATGCCCCATCTCTCTTCTCCTGTCTAATCCAGGCTACATGCCCCATCTCTCTTCTCCTGTCTAATTCAGGCTACATGCCCCATCTCTCTCCCCTGTCTAATCCAGGCTACATGCCTTATCTTTCTTTTCCTGTCTAATCCAGGCTATATGCCCTATATCTCTCCCCTGTCTAATCCAGGCTACATGCCCCATCTCTCTTCTCCTGTCTAATTCAGGCTACATGCCATATCTTTCTTTTCCTGTCTAATCCAGGCTATATGCCCCACCTCTCCTTCCCTGTCTAATCCAGGCTACATGCCCCATCTCTCTTCTCCTGTCTAATTCAGGCTACATGCCATATCTTTCTTTTCCTGTCTAATCCAGGCTATATGCCCCACCTCTCCTCCCCTGTCTAAAATAGGCTACATGCCCCATCTCTCTTCTCCTGTCTAATCCAGGCTACATGCCCCATCTCTCTTCTCCTGTCTAATTCAGGCTACATGCCCCATCTCTCTCCCCTGTCTAATCCAGGCTGCATGCCCCAACTCTCTCTGTGTCTCTCTGTCCAATCTGGTCATCTGTCTCCTGTCTATTTAACTATATATAGCACCTCTATCTGTCTTCTGTCTATTCCTACTATATATATAGCACCTCTCTCTGTCTCCTGTCTTTTCCTACTGTATATATAGCACCTCTCTCTGTCTCCTGTCTTTTCCTACTGTATATATAGCACCTCTCTCTGTCTCTTGTCTTTTCCTACTGTATATATAGCACCTCTCTCTGTCTCTCGTCTTTTCCTACTGTATATATAGCACCTCTCTCTGTCTCCTGTCTTTTCCTACTGTATATATAGCACATCTATCTGTCTCCTGTCTTTTCCTACTGTATATATAGCACATCTCTCTGTCTCCTGTCTTTTCCTACTGTATAAATAGCACCTCTCTCTGTCTCCTGTCTATTCCAACTACATATAGCACCTCTCTCTGTCTCCTGTCTATTCCAACTACATATAGCACCTCTCTCTGTCTCCTGTCTATTCCAACTACATATAGCACCTCTCTCTGTCTCCTGTCTATTCCAACTACATATAGCACCTCTCTCTGTCTCCTGTCTATTCCAACTACATATAGCACCTCTCTCTGTCTCCTGTCTATTCAAACTACACATAGCACCTCTCTCTGTTTCCTGTCTATTCCAACTACATATAGCACCTCTCTCTGTCTCCTGTCTATTCTAACTACATATAGCACCTCTCTGTCTCCTGTCTATTCCAACTACATATAGCACCTCTCTCTGTCTCCTGTCTATTCCAACTACATATAGCACCTCTCTCTGTCTCCTGTCTATTCCAACTACATATAGCACCTCTCTCTGTCTCCTGTCTATTCCAACTACATATAGCACCTCTCTCTGTCTCCTGTCTATTCCAACTACATATAGCACCTCTCTCTGTCTCCTGTCTATTCCAACTACATAAAGCACCTCTCTCTGTTTTTTGTCTATTCCAATTACATATAGCACCTCTCTCTCTGTCTCCTGTCTATTCCAACTACATATAGCACCTCTCTCTGTCTCCTGTCTATTCCAACTACATATAGCACCTCTCTCTGTCTCCTGTCTATTCCAACTACATAAAGCACCTCTCTCTGTCTCCTGTCTATTCCAACTACATATAGCACCTCTCTCTCTCTGTCTCCTGTCTATTCCAACTACATATAGCACCTCTCTCTGTCTCCTGTCTATTCCAACTACATATAGCACCTCTCTCTGTCTCCTGTCTATTCCAACTACATATAGCACCTCTCTCTCTCTCCTGTCTATTCCAACTACATATAGCACCTCTCTCTCTGTCTCCTGTCTATTCCAACTACATATAGCACCTCTCTCTGTCTCCTGTCTATTCCAACTACATATAGCACCTCTCTCTCTGTCTCCTGTCCTATTCCAACTACATATAGCACCTCTCTCTCTCTCTCTCCTGTCTATTCCAACTACATATAGCACCTCTCTCTCTGTCTCCTGTCTATTCCAACTACATATAGCACCTCTCTCTCTCTCTTGCAGGCTACGTGCCGCGACCGGGAGCCGAGTCGCAGAGCTTTTGGTTTGCAGTGGACATGCTCAACCAGGCCTCCCAGGGCAAGGTGCGGCTCGGAGCGGTCAGCGTGGACAGTTTTACAGCAGAGGTTGGCAGTTTTATTATGTAACTCCAGAGGCCATTTGTGCACACACACACACACACCCACGCACACAGACACACACACACACACACAGACACACACACAGACACACAGACACACAGACACACAGATACACACACACAGACACACACACACAGACACACACACAGACACACACACACAGACACACACAGACACACACAGACGCACACACACAGACACACACACGCGTACACACACCTACACACAGATACATCATTGTACATACACTATACATACATGTCATTGTACATACACTATACACACACGTCATTGTACATACACTATATACACACATAATTGTACATACACTATACACACACATCATTGTACAAACACTATACATACACATCATTGTACACACACTAAACACGCACGTCATTGTACATACACTATACATACACATCATTGTACACACACTACACACGCACGTCATTGTACATACCCTATACATACACATCATCGTTCATAAACGATACATACATGTCATTGTACATATACTATACACATACATCATCGTCATACACTATACATACACATCATTGTATATATACACATAAATCATAGTACATACTCTGTACATACATGTCATTGTACAAACACTATACATATATGTCATATTACATTCACTATACATACACATCATTGTACATACACTATACATACACATCATTGTACATACACTATACACATACTGTCACATACCGCTCCTGTCACGTGCCTGATTTAAGGATATCTCCTTAAGAACCAACAGCACTCTGAAATAATAATGTTGGGTCGTTGGCTGGCTCGTATTGGTCCAAGGGATATCCCATGGCCAATATACGCTCAACTTATTTCAGGAGTAGGGCAACTCAAGCTTTGGCACTACAAAATATATAATATTCCTATTGAACACCCCCACTGCTATAAAAAGGTAGCCTCCAGGTTATGATAGTATACTATCATAGCTATGTTAACACAGATAACACTTATTACTCACACTAACATAAAAGCTAGACAGTTAGAATGGTGAAACAGGGATACCCAAGTCAGCCATGAAAATTTCTGCATGTAATAAATTCAATATATACATATACATAAATAAATAGATAATCAAGAGTGTTCAGTGAATGGAGTTTAGGAATTAATGACACAACCCAGATGTTGAAGCAGCCAGATGTAGTTCCTGGACATTACATGAGTTTATCCTTGGAAATCAAAAGGAGCTGTGGGAAGAGAGCATGTATGTGATTAAGATATCACTTATCCCAGTTCGTAGGTCACTGCTCCCCTAAGTCCATGGTGATTCGACTGTGGTTGACTCAATAGATGGCTATGCCTCGGTTTGATCTGGTATACTCTGACTGTCTTACATATGAGGACACCGGAACTGCATAGGAGCCCAACAAAGCTCTTGAAGACTGATTCTCTGGGTTAATGACATAAGTGTCTGCAATTGTCCACCAGTCCTGGAACTCACAAACAAGCTCGTGCCATGTTGAGGTAGTGGCAACAATAGTTAGGACTTTTAAGTATGTTTGGTGCCCAGAATGGTATGGGTTGGTGTTTGTTGGCTGGACTGTGATTTGTCTGCCTGATCTCTAAGGAGGTATAATCCTGTCAGGAAAGAACTCAGAATTAGTAATTATCCTTATTAACACCGGCTCACCCCACACTTTGCTACCCTTCTCCATTCCTCAGAGTGTAACTCTTAAGAACAGGAGACAATGTCTCCTTTCATTTATCTGTCTGTAAATTAGTACACCAGATAGAAGACAAGGTATATAGTGGAGACAATATAGACACCACCACACATAGATCATCCTCTCCCCACCCTCACATCTGCACTCGCAGACATACAATGTCCCGTTAGTACCTATATATATATTTCACGTCTCCACAGGCTGCTCACTACACACCCACTGTTTCCGTGCCAAACACACCTTTGACTCAGAGCGTCTAGCTCTGACGTCACATCATCTAACCAGTTAAAGATGACCCAGATTCCATATTTCTGCTATGCGGCACAAAACTTCGTTTGTCTGGTCAGAGAATAATTAATTTTAGGGTTTAATATCTTTACAAATAGTGTGGGTTAGGTAGAGCACAAGCTATTTATTCTGCACATAGAAAAATTTAATGTTCAGAGCTGAATCTTCCCTCTCTGCAGCAGTGGCCAACTTTTTAAAAAAAAACATATACTATGGAACTCGTAAACTATAATCAACTTACCCAAGCTTAGGAATTCTTCAAAGATAGAACTGGTATTTTGAATGCGCCAATTTTATTTATAGACTGTATACACGTCTTGACACTTTGGAGATCAGGCTAGAGAATGCCGCTCAAAACCCTCGCTAGCGTCTCTAGGAAAGAAGTCCCTGTATTCATGCCCAAGGAGTAAACAGGCTTACAAGAATTTCTGAATTAAACACCAGAAATTCTCAGCCCACAGTTGCAAGTTTGAAAATGTAGACTTCTCAAAACAACTAGAGGGTCAAGAAATGTTTAGTTCACCAGATAGAGGTATATATCAATATAAAGGACTATATACCCCTCCGGACGGGTTTAAGTTTTAAATGTGACGTGCCCGCTTAGGGAAGTCAGAGTCACGACTCGTCCATAGTGTAGGTTTGGCTGTTCACTCCACGACACATACGCATCATTGTACATACACTATACATACATGTAATTGTATCTTTACTGTATAAATTTGAAGTTTGAACAACGGATCAACATCATGGCACACGGGTAGTAACTGATAAATGTTCCGTTCTACTTCTAACTCAAGTCTGAGTCCGAAGAAACAGCGCAGTACACAGGCTATGTAACATCAGCGAAGATCCTAAAATACTTTAGGTAGATTTTCACTTCCAAATGTTGCCCGGGCAGCGCCGCTAAGCTACTCTTTTCGATTTCCAACTGCCAAGAGATTTTTTACGTGCTAAACAATACACACAGGCGTTCGATCTCACTACCCAAAGACCAGGTGAAATTACTAAAAGTCTACCTTGAAAAAATCCAAGCCCTAACCGGGGCCTGAACCTGTGGCCGCCAGCACACAAGACGGACACCATACCTCGAGACCACGCAGCTTCCTATCATAGTAAAAAACATGTCACTGTGCTTTCACGGTACATACATGTCATTGTACACACAATGTACGTATCACGTCATTGTACAAACTCTGTACACACACGTCATTGTGCACACACTTTACATACACTTCATTGTCCTTTCACTGGACACAGGTCATTGTACATACAGGTCATTGTACATACAGGTCATTGTACATACACTGCACACATACGTCATTGTCCATTCATCTAGCCACATTGTCCATTCATCTAGCCACATTGTCCATTCATCTAGCCACACTGTCCATTCATCTAGCCACATTGTCCATTTATCTAGCCACATTGTCCATTCATCTAGCCACATTGTAAGATGGTCACTTCTGTCCGCAGGCGGCCAGGCCAGGTACCCAACCAGGTGTGTCTGACACTTTTTACCGCATCTACGGCGCACGCTTCATAGAGACAACGGTAGGTGAAGGTCACATGTCATTGGTCAAGACAATCTCCTGCTGGTTTCTGGTACAAGGTCAAGCTCGTTGTAAGGTCGCCTGTAGGGGTCATTAATGAGTCAAAGACATTTCCGAGTGACCCGACAGGGAAGAAGAAGGGCGTGGTGGGGGAGGTGCTGGGGCACAGAAACTAGATAGGCAGGGTCCTTTTAGAGTATTGCAGACGTAACCAATGGTAATATATAGAGTCGTGCAGAGGTAACCTCCAGAAAGCAACGGCAAACTACTGGACGTAAACTTGACTAGGAAAACCACAACAGCCAAACAAACAGAGGTAACTAACGGTAATACATAGAGCAGTACAGAGCTAACCAATGGTAATGTAAAGAGTAGTACAGAGCTCACCAATGCTAATATATGGAGTAGTAGAGATTTAATCGATGTTAATATATAGAGTAGTACAGAGGAAACCGATGGTGATACATAGAGTAGTATAGAGGTAACCAGCGGTAATACATAGAGCAGTACAGAGCTAACTGATGTTAATATATAGAGTAGTACAGAGGTAACCAATGGTGATACATAGAGTCGTAAAGAGGTAACCAACGGTAATACATAGAAAAGTACAGAGGTAACCAATGGTATTATATAGAGTGGTACACAGGTAAACAATCCAATATATCGAGTAGTATATGGTTGACCTATAAAAATATATATAGAGTAGTACAGAGATAACCAATGGTAATATATAGAGCGTTACAGAGTTAACTGAAGGTAATATATAGAGTAGTACTGGGGTAATCAATGGTAATATATGGTCAAAGGGCGTGCTACCAACGACCCGACATGTCCTCTTTGCAGAGCTAAGCAGACGCTCGAGCAAGTTTTGTCTGCGTGCAGGAAAGCCTTAGGCCAGGGACGATATACATGGCGCCACAATAATTTCCTGAAATAATTGGCCGACATTTTAAACAAAGTCAGGATGAATGCCAACGAAAGGGATAGTCCTAACGTTCCTCCCATAGGCTTCCTCGGGACTTGGCAGATTTCTAAAGGTACATACAATAAAGTCGCATACTTTTCATCCGTACTCGACTGTGAGGAATTGGCAACTTGCGATTGACCTGTCTGGCTTTGATTAATATCATGAAGCAATCAGAAAGACTGGCCCGAGAGTTGACATGATTTTTCACTCTGCCTCAGAACGCTAGCTCATCCTTACAGAGCTTAGCGGGCCTTACGAGTCCCTAATCGAAGAGAACAACCTGTATAAGCTCGAGAAATGCAGTGAACTGGTGGCCAATCTGAGGAGCGAGGAAGGGTATGCAGTAAAACTCTTCGCTGTCGAGGTAGATGCATATACAAGGTACTGAAGCAGCTGGGCTTGCAAGTAAACAAGCGTAAACGAGCACTAAAACAACTGGGTGAAGCTGCTGAAAGAACTTCGAGCTGGCTGTGAACGCAGCGGAACAACGTAGGGGATAAGCCTACGTAGAATGGTCCATGACAGTAGTGGAAAAGAACTTTTAAATCACTAAAGCCTAATTGTCCGATCAACGCCTGCCCGTGTTACTCTGCCAACTGCCAAAGTCAGTCCGATGAACCGTCCATTGGTACAGAGATGACCAAGAGTAATATAGAGAGTAGTACTTATTGGTACTATATTCTATACTACTGGAATTGTTATTGATTTTTCAATCTATGCTACCAGAATTGTTATAGATTCTTCAATCTGTGCTATCAGAATTGTTATTGATTCTTCAATCTATGCTACCAGAATTGTTATTGATTCTTCAATCTATGCTACCAGAATTATTATAGATTCTTTAATCTGTGCTACCAGAATTGTAATTGATTCTTCAATCTGTGCTACCAGAATTGTTATGATTCTTCAATCTATGCTACCAGAATTGTTATTGATTCTGTCATATATTCTACTTAGTCAACATAATTGCTCTCTTCTATAAAGACTTTTCCTGCAGTATAAAAAAAATTACAATACATCTTTCCCAGTAAAGACAGGTGTAAGACAGAGATGTGTTATGTAATCTCTCCTCTCCAACCTTGTGCATGATTGCATACTAAAGAACACAGTGGAAAAAAAAATTGAGAGGCATACGATGGACTCCATTCACCATGCTTGTGGACCTTGATTTTGCAGATGATATAGCACTACTATCACATAAACATGAACATATACAAGAGAAAGGTAACAGACTAAACTGCACAGCAGAAATGGTGGGACTGAGAATAAATAAAAAGAAAACTAAGATCATGACAAGCAGTCCAAACCAACAACCAGTGATCATAAATAAACAAACTCTTGAAAATGTAGAACATTTTACATATCTTGGCAGTGTGGTGTCCCTGCCCTGGGGGGGGGGGGGGGGGGCGCGAAGAGGACATACAGTCACGTCTGAACAAAGCTAGAGCCGCTTTTGGAAGGATGCGGCAAATCTGGAAATCCAACAATTACTGCAGAGGAACGAAACTCCGACTCTACATGAGCATCATTTTGCAAGTTCTTCTTTATCGAGCGGAATGCTGGAGAATGACCAAAAACGATGCACACAAGCTGTCCAACTTCCACCACACATGCCTACGTAGAATTACAAAAATTTCTGGCCAGATACAATCTCAAACACTAAACTACTTCAAGTCACAAACCAAGAAACTTTAGACAGTATGATAACCAAGAGAAGATGGAAATAGCTTGGCCACGTTATGAGAATGAATCCCGATATACCCGTGAAAACAGCTCTCGCATGGACACCAGAGGGAAAGAGAAAACGAGGGCGCCAAAAAACGACATGGAGACAAAACGATGAAAAGTGACCCGAGTGCGGCATCTTTGACAAGGAAAACTGCACTGAAGATTGCACAGGACAGGAAAGCATGGAAAGTCCTCTCTGAAGCCTCATGTGCCACTAGGCATAACGAGAACTGATGATGATATATGCTACTGGAATTGTTATTGTTTCTTTAATCTATACTGCTGATATTGTTATTGATTCTTTAACCTATGCTACCAGATTTGTTATTGATTCTGTAATCTATGCTAAAAGAATTGTTGATTTTTAATCTATGCTACCAGAATTTTTATTGATTCTGTAATCTATGCTAAAATAATTGTTGGTTTTTAATCTATGCTACCAGAATTGTTATTGATTCTGTAATCTATGCTAAAAGAATTGTTGGTTTTTAATCTATGCTACCAGAATTTTTATTGATTCTGTAATCTATGCTAAAAGAATTGTTGGTTTTTATATATGCTACCAGAATTGTTATAGATTCTGTAATCTATGGTACTAGAAATGTTATTGATTCTACATAGTGAGCTGCGATAGTGCAGTGGCTAAATAGTTACCTGCTAGCTCAAAATCGTGGGTTCAAATTTGCATGGAAGCGGAATTTTTTAATTGACCTTGACTTTCTAGTCGATTCAGCCTGACGTGGGTAACAGGTAATGTCCGGGGATGTAAAAGCGGCCAGTGAGATGTGTACCACCTCCGCCATCGAGGTCGGATTTATCTACCAAAAAGTATAGATCTAGCCATCTTTTGTCTTTTACCTCCAGGTGGTGAAAATATATCGTTTAGTTGACTATTGCTTTCTATTTTCACACTGTCAGAATTATTATGGAATATGTATTGTCAAGTAAATCAGAATTATTCTTGAGTTCGTATTCTATGTTATTACAATTTTAATTGACTTTGTATTCTTTAGTATTAGAAGTGTTATTGTTTCTTTATTCTATCATCGTCATAAAGCTGTCCTTTGCAGAACGTCGCTCTCATCACGGACTGCCTGAAGGTAGCTCGGTTTCTTGCCAGCTCTCCCGTCTCGTGCACTTTCATATTCAAGGAGTTTTCTTATTTTGTAATCTATAGTATGAGAATTATTATTCATTTTGTATTCTATAGTATTAGAATTATTATTGATTTTGTATTTCTATAGTAATAGAATTATTATTGATTCCATATTCTATAGCATTGCAATAATTATTGATTGTATATCATTATAATTATTATTGATTCCATATTCTATAGTTAGTTAGTTAGTTAGTCTTTCCTCTTGTGTCGAGTGCGGCACATAGGGCAGAGGTCATGACTCTCCATGCATGGCGGTTCGTTGCAATCCGTTGTAGGTCTTGGATGTTGGAGTGGCCCATGAGCGAGCCTTCCCTGATGATAGTTCTACGTAGGGTTTCCCTTGGTCTTCCACGAGATCTTTTCCCCTGTGGTGTGCAAATGAGGGCTTGGTAAGGAAGTCTTGATTTATCCATTCTAAGGGCGTGGCCGACATAGTTCCAGCGGCGTTTTCGTATAAAATTAGACACATACTCTTGCATGGATTCTTGTCTTATTAGTGTATTTGTTCGGAAATCTGACCATTTGAAATTTAGTATTCTTCTAAGGCATTTATTTTCAAAACTGTCTAATTTTGTGTCTAGAGTTTTCGTTGATTTCCAGCTCTCGCATCCATAGGTTAGTACTGGAATCACACAAGAATTGAAGATCTTGAGTTTTGTGTGTTTGCTAAGTGTCTTTGATTTCCAGATGTTAGACAGTTTATTGAAGGCACTAGATGCCAGTGCTATTCTAAATGGTATTTCTGGTGCGGTATCTCCTGTAGATGACATCTTGCTCCCTAGATAAGTGAAACTGTTGACTTTTTCAAGGCTGTTGTTGTTCAGCGTGATATCAACTGAACTGTTGGTAAAGTCTAGAATTTTTGTTTTTGCGGTGTTAATTTGGAGTCCAATTTGTTCTGAGAATTTCTGGAGTCGATTGATTTTTTCTTGGGCGTCTGTGTGTTCTGAACTCAGGAATTCTATAGCATTGCAATAATTATTTATTCTATATCATTAGAATTATTATTGATTCTATATTTTATAGTATTTTAATTATTGTATATGATAGCACTAGCTGGAATAATTGAAGACGTCTGTTTTCCTGTTCCTTCAGTGCCCCAACACAGTAGACAACAAGCGAGCAGACTACCAGAAGTGCCCCCTGGTGCAGCCGGCCACAGGTCTGCAGGAGTGGGACTTCAAGGTCCTCTACTCTCCCCAGAACTCCACGGATCAACGGCTGAAGATGATATATATGATGCCTGCCCAGTGACGCACACAGAGATGAACACATCCGTCGATCAACGTATCAACATAACAGAGACCATCACATCAACAGAGTACAAACTATGACCTTAATAGAGTAGAGATGAGGACATTCATAGAGATTATATTCTTCTTTTTCACCTCTCCTTTTACTTTTTCTGGTGTTGAAGGAGATAATAAGATTCTGTTTCCTGCTCTTCTGGTCGCCTCGACCAGAGATACATGGTGCTGTAGCAGAGTTTCTCCGATGTTATCTTTCAACTGTGTTGTTGATCTACCTTGTGCTGTTGCAGAGTTTCTCTGATGTTATCTTTCCACTGTGTTGTTGATCTCCCTCGTGCTGTTGCTGAGTTACTCTTATGTTATCTTTCCACTGTGTTCTTGATCTACCTTGTGCTGTTGTAGAGTTTCTCTGATGTTATCTTTCCACTGTGTTGTTGATCTCCCTCGTGCTGTTGCTGAGTTTCTCTGATGTTATCTTTCCACTGTGTTCTTGATCTACCTCGTGCTTTTCGTCCGTCTCCTTTCTTGGTGTAAACCTTGTGGGGTATGGCGTCACAAGGCATTCTCTCCAACTAAGTAAACCATGGATTGACTGTCTTTGTATGAAATTTAGAACTGGTTCTGCACCGACCGTTTCTTTTACGACCTCGTTCCTGTTTTTTCTCTTCTGTTCACTCCAGCAGCCCTTCTCATAATCTCATTTCCATGATTACAAAAACTTCTTTCTGGATTGCTGTGAAACGCCATGTCTGGCACTGGTAGCATAGGGTGGGAATGAATATGCCTTGAATGTTTCTCTGTGCCGATGGGGTTGTCCTTGAGAGAGAGAGAGAGAGAGAGAGAGAGAGAGAGAGAGAGAGAGAGAGAGAGAGAGAGAGAGAGAGAGAGAGGAGAGAGAGAGAGAGAGGTACTTAGCGGTGCCCAAACTTTCTTTGCTTCACTGTGTCAGAGGTAAACTTCTTCATCTTATTGACCAACTTTGGTAAATGTTGTTACCAGGTTAACGGATATTTAAACTCAGATGCATGTTGAATGCCTTTGCATTCTATTGCTATATTTAGGTTCCGTGTCTTCTGTGTTTGACATGACTTCTGTCTGCTCAGCGTTAACTCTCATTTTATTTGCTTTACATATTTTATATATCGCTGTGAAATGTTGCAATTTCCTGGCCTCATCTGTAATCAAGGCCTGGTCATCAGCAACAAGTCATTGCTTGACGTCACTGACGTTTTCCTTCCTGGGTTTGGCATCATTGCATTTACTAAGACTCTACCATAAACATAACAAAGACTCGAATATCTGTTGAGAAGGTGACCAAGAAATTAATGGAGTAGAGAGTAGATTATCAGTGTAGAAAGAGACCAGGACATTAATGGAGTAGAGAGTAGATTATCAGTAAAGAATGAGACCAGGACAATAATGGAGTAGAGAGTAGATTATCAGTAGAGAAGGAGATTAGTACATTAGTGGAGAGAGTAGATTATCAGTAGAGAAGGAGACCAGGATATTAATGTAGTAGAGAGTAGATTATCAGTAGAGAAGGAGACCAGGACATTAATGGAGTAGAGAGTAGATTATCAGTAGAGAAGGAGGATTAATGGAGTACATAGTGGAGAAGAGAGTAGATTATCAGTAGAGAAGGAGTAGAGAGCATGAGAGCGCAGAGAAGAGACCCGGACAATAATGAGTAGATTAGAGAGTAGATTATCAGAGAGTAGATTATCAGTAGAAGAGACCAGTAGTTATTAATGGAGTAGAGAGTAGATGAGACCCCGGACAATAATGTAGAGAGTAGATTATCAGTAGAGAATGAGACCCGGACAATAATGTAGAGAGCAGATTATCAGTAGAGAATGAGACCCGGACAATAATGTAGAGAGTAGATTATCAGTAGATAAAGATACCAGGAGAAGGAGACAATTAATGTAGTAGAGAGTAGATTATCAGTAGAGAAGGAGACCAGGTTATTAATGGAGTAGAGAGTAGATTATCAGTAGAGAAGGAGACCAGGTTATTAATGGAGTAGAGAGTATATTATCAGTAGAGAAGGAGACCAGGTTATTAATGGAGTAGAGAGTATATTATCAGTAGATAAAGATACCAGGACATTAATGTAGAGAGTAGATTATCAGTAGATAAAGATACCAGGACAATAATGTAGAGAGTAGATTATTAGTAGATAAAGATACCAGGACATTAATGTAGAGAGTAGATTATCAGTAGATAAAGATACCAGGACATTAATGTAGAGAGTAGATTATCAGTAGAGAAGGAGACCCGGACATTAATGAAGTGGAGATTAGACTATCCGTTGAGTAGAGACTAGGACACATGCCTTGTAAGATCAGGAGGGTGGCATATTCATTCATTCCCGATCTGACGGCAGCCTTTACAATGCTCACAGGCTAAAGGTTACAAATCAGGATAAGAAAGGTACTTCTCAGAGAGCTGCTGTTTGCAGATGATGCCGTAATAACCACCGACTCAGAGGAGGAGCAGCAATGTTTACTATCTGCCTTTGCTGATGTATGCTGTGAATTTTGGACTAACAGTCAGCGAAAAGAAGACAAAGGTTATGGTGCAAGGTGTTAATGATAGACCTACAGTCTACCTACATTGACGGTGAAGAGCTTGAGACAGTAGACCGTTTTACCTATTTTGGTTCCATAGTAAATAGTAAACTATTGCTGGACAAAGAAATCTACACTAGGGTAGGTAAGGCAGCAACAACAACAAGCAGATTGACAGAGTTTGGGAGAACAGAAAGCTCACAATTAAAACAAAAACCTTTGTCAATCAGGCATGTGTTCATAGCACTCTGCTTTGTGTCAGTGAAACCTGGTTAACTTTCACGTGCGATGCCTAAGAAGAATACTTGGCTTCAAGTGTCAGGGGAAAATGACAAACACTGAGGGTAACACCTGGAGAATGGAGGATGGCAGAGTCCGTAAGGACATCCTTTACGGTGAATTAAAAACAGGAAGAAGATGTCGAAGCCGACCTCTACTACGTTACAAAGATTGTGCAAGCGGGACATGAATGATGCAGGTATTGAGGTGGACTCATGGGAACAAAATGCCATGGACCGTGTTGTGTGGAAAGGGTATATCAGGAAGGGAATGAGACTAAAGGAAGAAATGATTGCAGAAAGGATGAGAGCTGAGCGTCTGAGAAGAAACGGATTAAACACAAATCTTGACAACAATGGTCCTGAAATCCTATGCTATCATTGTGAAAGACTTTTCTTGACACGGGCGGGTCTTGCTAGTCACACTCGCCATCGCTATGGGCTGTGAGTCGCATGCCTCCCCATAGCGCAATATAACACAAGGTGCCAAATCAGAGGCTAGGATATTAATGAAGTAGACAAAAAGACAAGACATAAATAGAACAGAGACTAGTACATCAATAGAACAGAGACTAGTACATAAAAAGAGTAGACACGAGGACATAAATAGAGTAGAGACTAAGACGTCGATAGAGTAGAGACTGACATTAAAAGAGTAGAGACCGGAATAGCAATAGTGTTTAGACTAGGATAGAATAGATTGAAAGCTACTACATCACTAGATCAGTCACCGCTAAGACGTCATGTTTTGGGCCTATGTTTCAACACCTACTCCTACTGTCTTGTACTGCCCTCTACTGTCTTGTACTGCCCTCTACTGTCTTGTACTGCCCTCTACTTCTTGTACTGCCCTCTACTGTCTTGTACTGCCCTCTACTGTCTTGTACTGCCCTCTACTGTCTTGTACTGCCCTCTACTGTCTTGAAATGCCCTCTACTGTCTTTGTACTGCCCTCTACTGTCTTGTACTGCCCTCTACTGTCTTGTACTGCCCTCTACTGTCTTGTACTGCCCTCTACTGTCTTCCAGAGAAATTTGACTAAAAAGCTCAACAAGCTCTACTGTCTTGTACTGCCCTTTACTGTCTTGTATTGCCCTGTACTGTCTTTTGCTGTCTTGTACTATCTTTTGCTGTCTTATACTGTCGTGTACTGTCTTGTGCTGTCATATACTGTCTTACACTGTCACGTACTGTTGATATTACTGCTGGCGGAGAGAGGGTAGCTTGTTGTTTCTTCATGTGTGCGTGTATGTATATGTCTGTGTGTATGTAAACAATTGTTTTCTACTAGTTTCTCACAGAGCTGTGTTCTGTCAACCTTTCACTAGCATGTCTGCTGGTTGAGACAGAGCACTTATGGGCGTGGCCGGAGTACCGTTGTAGGGCTTCTGATGTCTTGACCAGTATTGAGTAGACGTAGATGGTGACATCGTTAGCATTAGTCGTTGTCATCATCATCTACATCATCACCCCCAACACCATTACCATCATCATCACTTTCATCCACAACACCGTCATCATCATCATCATCATCATCATCCATAACACCGTCATCATCATCATCACCTTCATCCATGACACCGTTACCATCATCATCACCTTCATCCATAACACCGTCATCATCATCATCACCTTCATCCATAACACCGTCATCATCATCATCACCTTCATCCATGACACCAATTACCATAGTTTCTCACAGAGCTCATCAACCTTCATCCATAACACCGTTGACCATCATCATCACTTTCATCCCATAACACCGTCATAATCATCATCACCTTCATCCATAACACCGTTACCATCATCATCACCTTCATCCATAACACCGTTACCACCATCATCACCTTCATCCATAACACCGTCATCATCATCATCACTTTCATCCATAACACCGTCATCATCATCATCACCTTCATCCATAACACCGTTACCATCATCATCACCTTCATCCATAACACCGTTACCACCATCACCACCTTCATCCATAACACAGTCACTATCATCATCACCTTTATCCATAACACCGTCATCATCATCATAACCTTTATCCATAACACCGTCATCATCATCATCACCTTTATCCATAACACCGTCACCATCATCATCACCTTTATCCATAACACCGTCATCATCATCATCACCTTTATCCATAACACCGTCATCATCATCATAACTTTCATCCATAACACCGTTACCATTATCACCACCTTTATCCATAACATCGTCATCATCATCATCACCTTTATCCATAACACCGTCATCATCATCATCACCTTTATCCATAACACCGTCGTCATCATCATAACTTTCTTCCATAACACCGTTACCATCATCACCACCTTTATCCATAACATCGTCATCATCATCTACATCATCAGCATCATCACCCCTAACACCGTCATCATCATCATCACCTTTATCCATAACATCGTCATCATCATCATCACCTTTATCCATAACATCGTCATCATCATCATCACCTTTATCCATAACATCGTCATCATCATCACCACCTTTATCCATAACACCGTCACCATCATCACCACCTTTATCCATAACATCGTCATCATCATCACCACCTTTATCCATAACACCGTCACCATCATCACCACCTTTATCCATAACATCGTCACCATCATCACCACCTTTATCCATAACACCGTCACCATCATCACCACCTTTATCCATAACATCGTCACCATCATCACCACCTTTATCCATAACATCGTCATCATCATCTACATCATCAGCATCATCACCCCTAACACCGTCACCATCATCATCACCTTTATCCATAACACCGTTACCATCATCATCACCTTTATCCATAACACCGTTACCATCATCATCACCTTCATCTATAACACAACCACCATCATTGTTATGGTCTTTGTTATAAACTGGAATTTGCACAAAAGTACGTGTTATAAATTATTTTATTTTCTATTTTGGTGAAGAAATAGATATTGTTTGATCGTCCATTATCATCTCTTCACATGTCACATACATACATACATACATACACGCACACATACACATACTCACCCATACATACATACACGCACACATACACATACTCACCCATACATACATACACTTACTCGCCCATACATTTCACCAGAGGCGTAGCTAGGGTGTTTGGCCCGATGGCAATCTAACGTATTTGGCACCCATGGCAATCTAACGTATTTGGCACCCATGGCAATCTAACGTATTTGGCACCCATGGCAATCTAAAGTAATCTTTCGTAATTACTTTAGGAGACCATTGGTGCAAATTCTAGAGATATCTATTTATAATCTAGTAATCTTTAGCATTGAAAGAGTTAGGAAACTTGTACAGGAAACTATTGCAGAAATTATAACTTTTACAAGATCATAGTGCGATTTTGTGTGTGTGTGTGTGTGTGTGTGTGTGTGTGTGTGTGTGTGTGTGAGTGTCCCTGATAAGCGGGTAAATGTGTAATTCAGCGCATTTTAAACATCTTTCAACAACTCACTGTGTACCCTCCGGATGAAACACTGTGTTATCTCCAGATGATGCACAGTGAACCCTCCAGATGTGACACTGTGGACCCTCCAGACGAGACACTGTAGACCCTCCAGATGAGACACTGTGGGCCCCCCAGATGAGACACTGTGGACCCTCCAGATGAGACACTGTGGACCCTCCAGATAAGACAAGATGGACATTAAAGATGAGAAACTGTGAACCCTATGGTTGTGACACCGTGGACCACACAGAAAGATACTGTGGACCATACTGATGGGACACGGTTGATCCTCCAGATGAGACACTAGGAACACTCCAGATGAGACACAGTATACCCTTAAGATGAGACACTGTGGGCCCTCCAGATAACACAATGTGGACCCTCCAGATGAGACACTGTAGACCCTCTAGACAAGACACCGTGGACCCTTCAAATGAGACACTGTGTACCTTCCAGGTGAGAGACTGGGGAGACTCCAGATAAGACACTGTGAACCCTCCAGGTGTGAGACTGTGGACCCTCGAGATGTGACATCGTGGACCTTCCGAATATGACACTGTGGACCTTCCAGATGTGACACTGTGAACCTTCCAGATGTGACACTGTCTACCCTTCATATGAAACACACTGGACCATCCAGATGAAACACTGTTGACCCTTTAGATGAAACACTGTGGACCATCTAGATGAAACACTGTGGACCATCCAGATAAAACACTGAGGACCATCCAGATAAATCACTGTGGACCATCTAGATGAAACACTGTGGACCATCTAGATGAAACACTGTGGACCATCTAGATGAAACACTGTGGACCATCCAGATAAAACACTGTGGACTATCCAGATAAAACACTGTGGACCATCCAGATAAAACACTGTGGACCATCCAGATAAAACACTGTGGACCATCCAGATGAGACACTGTGGATCCTACAGAGTAGATGCTATAGACCTTCCAGATGAAACACTGTCGACCTTCCAGATGAAACACGGTCGACCTTCCAGAGGAAACACTGTCGACCTTCCAGAGGAAACACTGTGGACTTACTAGATAAAACACTGTGGACTTACTAGATAAAACACTGTGGACCATCTAGATGAAACACTGGGGACCATCTAGATGAACACTGTGGACCATCTAGATGAAACACTGTTGACCATCTAGATGAAACACTGGGGACCATCAAGATGAAACACGGATCATTCAGATGAAACACTGTGGACCATCTAGATGAAACACCGTGGACCATCTAGATGAACACTGTGGACCATCTAGATGAAACACTGGGGACCATCAAGATGAAACACTGGATCATTCAGATGAAACACTGTGGACCATCTAGATGAAACACTGTGGACCATCTAGATGAACACTGTGGACCATCTAGATGAAACACTGTTGACCATCTAGATGAAACACTGTGGACCATCTAGATGAAACACTGTCGACCTTCCAGATAAAACACTATGGACCATCTAGATAAAACATTGTCGACCTTCCAGATAAAACACTGTGGACCCTCCAGATGAGTCACTGTGGACCCTTTAGATGAAATACTGTCGACCTTCCAAATGAAACACTGTGGACCCTCCAGATGAGACAAGTTGACCCTTCAGATGAAACACTGTGGATTCTCGAGATGAGACACTGTGGACTCTTTAGAAAAAACACTGTGGACCCTTTAGATGAAACACTGTGGGTCCTCAAGATGAAACAGTGGACTATCTAGGTGTGACACTGACCCTTCAGATGAAACATGTGGACCATCCAGATGAAGCACTGTGGACCCTGCAGGCTAGACACCAGGGACACACTAGATGAGACACCCTATACCCGGCAAATAAGACACTGTGGACCATCTAGATGAAATACTGTGGACCATCCAGATGAAACACTGGCGACCATCCAGATGAAAAACTGTGGACCATCCAGATGAAACACTGTGGACCATCCAAATGAAACACTGTGGACCATCCAGATAAAACACTGGGGACCATCAAGATGAAACACTGTGGACCATCAAGATGAAACACTGTGGACCATCAAGATGAAACACTATGGACCACCTAGATAAAACACTGTGGACCATCAAGATGAAACACTGTGGACCATCCAGATGAAACACTGTGGACCATCTAGATGAAACACTGTGGACCATCCAGATGAAACACTGCGGACCATCCAGATAAAACACTGTAGACCTTCCAGATAAAAGACTGTGGATCATCCAGACGAGACGCTGTTGACCCTGCAGGGTAGACACCAGGGACACACTAAACGAGACACCCTATACCAGGCCCAAAAAATAACACTGTGGACCATCCAGATGTGACACTATGGACCATCAAGATGAAACACTGTGGACCATTCAGATGGGACGCAGTGGATCAAGATGAAACACTGTGGACCATCAAGATAAAATACTGTGGACCATCAAGATGAAACACTGGGGACCATCAAGATAAAATACTGTGGACCATCAAGATGAAACACTGGGGACCATCAAGATGAAACACTATGGACCATCCAGGTTAGACACTGGGGACACACCAGATGAGACTCTGTTTACACTCTAGATTGGACATGGCTATTTTTTTTAAACGCAGAATTCTGTTGTTACGTCACTCAACACCTGTTTATACTCTATTGTTACATCACTCAACAGATGCTCATACTCTATTGTTACATCACTCAACTTATGTTCACGTTCCATTGATACATCACTCAATACCTGTTCACTTAGTATTGTTACATTACTTTACATCTTTTCACATTCTACTGTTACATCACTCAACACCAGTTTACATTATACTGTTACATCACTCAACACCAGTTCACATCGAATTGTTACATACACATCGACTTGTTACATCACACAACACCATCGTTGTTCATCTTTTACATGTTTACATCACTCAACACACACTTTACATCTTTTCACATTCTACTGTTACATCACTCAACACCAGTTTACATTATACTGTCACATCACTCAACACCAGTTTACATTATACTGTTACATCACTCAACACCAGTTCACATCGAATTGTTACATCACTCAACACCAGTTCACATCGAATTGTTACATCACTCAACACCAGTTCACATCGAATTGTTACATCACTCAACACCAGTTCACATTGAATTGTTACATCACTCAATACCTGTATGTTTTGTTTGTTGCATCACTGAACCGCTGTCCTTTTCTTTGTTACATCACTTACCTATTAATCTACGTACCTGATTGTTTTAGGTAGAGACACGTTGTTTTAGCGGTGATTGGTCGTTAGGTGAGAGGGAGGGGGAAGCTGTTGTTTCAATGGTGGGTTTTCAAAAGCAAAAATACTTTGAATATAGACGTGTCGTGTTGTTGGTTATAGAAAACTGCCTTGCCAATAGAGGTCTGGTGTCGAGCCAGCCAGATAGTTAGATGAATATTCCCTGAGTGGTGACGTCCTCAGACTTGAGAGTAGAGAAGACAACAGCCAGATTGACAGTTAGATCGGCTTTGTTCGATTACGTCGGGTGATGTTCTTTCACAGAAAAGAATGACACTGTTAATACGAAAAGAAAGGGGAGTGCCTGCCTACGCTAGATTGTATACAGTTCATTGACCAATCGTTCGTGACTGTATCATCTGCTTAAATTGCGCAGCCCCAGGCTGTCATTTGAGGAGCAATCAGTTGCTTGCTGTTGATGTGTTTATTTTTCCCGCTCACTACAAGAATCTGTTTATCTTCAGATAGGTACTGCTGTAGGACACCTTGTCGCCGCTGTAAGTATATCTTCTTCCTACCTTTATTATTTCATTCTAGCTGCATTTATTGATGATGCTTCACTGCCTTCCGTTCTTTACAGGCATACTTAAACACACACACACACACACACACACACACACACACACACAATGAGAGAGAGAGGGGGGGGGAAGGGAGGAAGGGGAAGAAACAGTACAAGCAGATACGAAGAGAAAAGCGAAGTCAACAGAAACCAAGATGATATCCCTGAGTCGGATCATTAGAAACCAGTGTAAACGTTCAGGAGGCACGCAGAAGAAGCCTAGCGATGACACTGAAATAAAGTGACATCCTCGGGTCTGCGCAAATACCCGTCAGTCACGCACAGACTGTTCACAAATACCCCGCAGTCACACAGACTGTTCACAAATACCCAGCAGTCACACACAGACTGTTCACAAATACCCAGCAGTCACACACAAACAGTTCACAAATACCCAGCAGTCACACACAAACTGTTCACAAATACCCCGCAGTCACACAGACTGTTCACAAATACCCAGCAGTCACACACAGACTGTTCACAAATACCCAGCAGTCACACACAAACAGTTCACAAATACCCAGCAGTCACACACAGACAGTTCACAAATACCCAGCAGTCACACAAAAAGTTCACAAACACCCAGCAGTCACACACAGACTGTTCACAAATACCCAGCAGTCACACAAAAAGTTCACAAACACCCAGCAGTCACACACAGACTGTTCACAAATACCCAGCAGTCACACACAAACAGTTCACAAATACCCAGCAGTCACACACAAACAGTTCACAAATACCCAGCAGTCAAATCCAGACTGTTCACAAATACCCAACAGTCATACACAGACTGTTTACAAATACCCAGCAGTCACACACAAACAGTTCACAAATACCCAGCAGTCACACACAAACAGTTCACAAATACCCAACAGTCACACAAAAAGTTCACAAACACCCAGCAGTCACACACAGACTGTTCACAAATACCCAGCAGTCACACACAAACAGTTCACAAATACCCAGCAGTCACACACAAACAGTTCACAAATACCCAACAGTCACACACAGACTGTTCACAAATACCCAGCAGTCACACACAGACTGTTCACAAATACCCAGCAGTCACACACAAACAGTTCACAAATACCCAGCAGTCACACACAGACAGTTCACAAATACCCAGCAGTCACACACAAACAGTTCACAAATACCCAACAGTCACACACAGACTGTTCACAAATACCCAGCAGTCACACACAGACTGTTCACAAATACCCAGCAGTCACACACAGACAGTTCACAAATACCCAGCAGTCACCCCCAAACAGTTCACAAATACCCAACAGTCACACACAGACTGTTCACAAATACCCAGCAGTCACACACAGACTGTTCACAAATACCCAGCAGTCACACACAAACAGTTCACAAATACCCAGCAGTCACACACAAACAGTTCACAAATACCCAGCAGTCACACACAAACAGTTCACAAATACCCAGCAGTCACACACAAACAGTTCACAAATACCCAGCAGTCACACACAAACAGTTCACAAATACCCAGCAGTCACACACAAACAGTTCACAAATACCCGGCAGTCACACACAGACAGTTCACAAATACCCAGCAGTCACACACAGACAGTTCACAAATACCCGGCAGTCACACACAGACAGTTCACAAATACCCAGCAGTCACACACAAACAGTTCACAAATACCCAGCAGTCACACACAAACAGTTCACAAATACCCAGCAGTCACACACAAACAGTTCACAAATACCCAGCAGTCACACACAAACAGTTCACAAATACCCAGCAGTCACACACAGACTGTTCACAAATACCCAGCAGTCACACACAAACAGTTCACAAATACCCAGCAGTCACACACAAACAGTTCACAAATACCCAGCAGTCACACACAGACTGTTCACAAATACCCAGCAGTCACACACAAACAGTTCACAAATACCCAGCAGTCACACACAAACAGTTCACAAATACCCAGCAGTCACACACAGACTGTTCACAAATACCCAGCAGTCACACACAAACAGTTCACAAATACCCAGCAGTCACATCCAGACTGTTCACAAATACCCAGCAGTCACACACAGAATGTTCACAAATACCCAACAGTCACACACAGACTGTTCACAAAAACCCAGCAGTCACACACAAACAGTTCACAAATACCCAGCAGTCACACACAGACTGTTCACAAATACCCAGCAGTCACACACATACAGTTCACAAATACCCAGCAGTCACACACAAACAGTTCACAAATACCCAACAGTCACACAAAAAGTTCACAAACACCCAGCAGTCACACACAGACTGTTCACAAATACCCAGCAGTCACACACAAACAGTTCACAAATACCCAGCAGTCACACACAGACAGTTCACAAATACCCAGCAGTCACACAAAAAGTTCACAAACACCCAGCAGTCACACACAGACTGTTCACAAATACCCAACAGTCACACACAAACAGTTCACAAATACCCAGCAGTCACACACAAACAGTTCACAAATACCCAGCAGTCACACACAGACAGTTGACAAATACCCAGCAGTCACACAAAAAGTTCACAAACACCTAGCAGTCACACACAGACTGTTCACAAATACCCAGCAGTCACACACAAACAGTTCACAAATACCCAGCAGTCACACACAAACAGTTCACAAATACCCAACAGTCACACACAGACTGTTCACAAATACCCAGCAGTCACACACAGACTGTTCACAAATACCCAGCAGTCACACACAAACAGTTCACAAATACCCAGCAGTCACACACAGACAGTTCACAAATACCCAGCAGTCACACACACAAACAGTTCACAAATACCCAACAGTCACACACAGACTGTTCACAAATACCCAGCAGTCACACACAGACTGTTCACAA
This sequence comes from Candidula unifasciata, assembly GCA_905116865.2. Lineage (NCBI taxonomy): Eukaryota > Metazoa > Mollusca > Gastropoda > Stylommatophora > Geomitridae > Candidula > Candidula unifasciata. The sequence goes on along the minus strand of CAJHNH020000060.1, from coordinate 403,781 downwards.
ATACCCAGCAGTCACACACAGACAGTTCACAAATACCCAGCAGTCACCCCCAAACAGTTCACAAATACCCAACAGTCACACACAGACTGTTCACAAATACCCAGCAGTCACACACAGACTGTTCACAAATACCCAGCAGTCACACACAAACAGTTCACAAATACCCAGCAGTCACACACAAACAGTTCACAAATACCCAGCAGTCACACACAGACTGTTCACAAATACCCAGCAGTCACACACAAACAGTTCACAAATACCCAGCAGTCACACACAAACAGTTCACAAATACCCAACAGTCACACACAGACTGTTCACAAATACCCAGCAGTCACACACAGACTGTTCACAAATACCCAGCAGTCACACACAGACTGTTCACAAATACCCAGCAGTCACACACAAACAGTTCACAAATACCCAGCAGTCACACAGAGACAGTTCACAAATACCCAGCAGTCACACACAGACAGTTCACAAATACCCAAATAGCCAGCCAGCCAGCCAGCCAGCCAGCCAACCAGCCAGCCAGCCAGCCAGCCAGCCAGCCAGCCAGACAGCCAGACAGACAGACAGACAGACAGACAGACAGACAGACAGACAGACAGACAGACAGACAGACAGACAGACAGACAGACAGACAGACAGACAGACAGACAGACAGACAGACAGACAGACAGACAGACAGACAGACAGACAGACATGAGGAGTTACCAGGGGTTGTGGCTGACGCTAAACACTAGACGGAAGGATGAGACGGATATACAATCAAACGGTTACTGGTACCATCGTAATTGTAACTGTTCGTTTGCTGCTGAAGTTGAGGACGGTGCGCTCATGGAAGTGTCCCGAGTTCTATTATGTCGATTCCTAATTTAACATTTAACAAAATATTGGATGATATTAATGATGATAATAATTGATAGTCTAACTGTTGACTTGACTCTGATAGTGTCACCTACCTACCAATGATTATTGTATTTTCTATAGATTCCTGAAGTTAGATTATTCACTCAAGACTGCTGCAATCATCAATATTCTGGATTGTTCAGTCAATAGAATGTTAAATTGACACAGAAGTAATTGATCTGATTATCAATCAATCAAAAAAAAAAAAAAAACGAAATAAACTTTTTTATAATGGGTAGCTGGACAATTTTGGGAGTACCTAGTTGACCTAAGTCGGCGTCTGTGGCTTTGGCGTTGCAAACGCACGTCGTAGTGCCGAGATGCTGGGTTCGATCCCAGCTGCGGGCCTTGCGCTTTGCTTCAGTTTCAAGAGTGGTATCCAGAAGCAGACATTCCAGAAAGCAATGACAAACTTTTGGACGTAAATTTTCATAAAAAAACCATAACAGCCAAAAAATGCTGTAGTTGTTCTGCAACGTCTGTAAAGGATAGGTAACTAACTTTTAAAGAGTTGACGATGTTCTTAGTGCATATGTTTCCAAAGCGAGGTGCACACTCCATTTAAAGGTGACGGGTTCGATTCCTGGCACGGTGACTTTAGCTTTCGATTGTTATATTGTCTAGTGTATTCTTTCTACTTCTTTTTATGAGTGTTGATCAATGCATTGTCTGTGTGTTTATTACATTTAATATTTATACGGCTCTGTTTATTTATGGCCTGCCTTCTCTAACCCGTATCAATATAATTCTTTTAGAAATGCATTCAATGTTGATGATTATTTCAGCTTTTTTTCTTCAGGGTTTACTATAAAACCCTCACCATGTTTGGCCTGTGATTGACACCGCTCCATTTTAGAACATCAATTTCATGTATTAATGTTGTTTTTTGTCCTTTTTTTTTTCTTTCTTGTATCAGCTAAACCTCATATCTAGACCTTTGATTTCTCCATGTCTTCCATTAGTTCTGGCTCGTTATTTTCTAGTCCGCTAACATTCCATGCACTAAATATTTCAAGTTTGATTTTGTTTTTAGATATTTTTTGTCAAGTTTGCTTTTGGCTGTATCTGTTGTTGATCGCTTGTTCAATGGGTTATATGTAGTTCTGGTTGTCACAGCTATGATATAATCACGATCTTCCTTTAATTTCCTCCATAATTCTTGAACACTAAAAGTTGAATAAATATAGTTAACTAAACAGGGATACATCAGATATAGTTAACTAAACAGGGATACATCAGATATAGTTAACTAAACAGGGATACATCAGATATAGTTAACTAAACAGGGATACATCAGATATAGTTAACTAAACAGGGATACATCAGATATAGTTAACTAAACATGGATACATCAGATATAGTTAACTAAACAGGGATACATCAGATATAGTTAACTAAACAGGGATACATCAGATATAGTTAACTAAACAGGGATACATCAGATATAGTTAACTAAACAGGGATACATCAGATATAGTTAACTAAACAGGGATACATCAGATATAGTTAACTAAACAGGGATACATCAGATATAGTTAACTAAACAGGGATACATCAGATATAGTTAACTAAACAGGGATACATCAGATATAGTTAACTAAACAGGGATACATCAGATATAGTTAACTAAACAGGGATACATCAGATATAGTTAACTAAACAGGGATACATCAGATATAGTTAACTAAACAGGGATACATCAGATATAGTTAACTAAACAGGGATACATCAGATATAGTTAACTAAACAGGGATACATCAGATATAGTTAACTAAACAGGGATACATCAGACATAGTTAACTAAACAGGGATACATCAGATATAGTTAACTAAACAGGGATACATCAGATATAGTTAACTAAAAGTACTAAGGGCAAAAACTTTATTGGGGGTTATTGTTCTAACAGCAGGGAAAAGACATAATGAAGCTGATCAATCGACTCCTCAAACCTGTTTCTACTCCAAGCCTTTGGCAGCTCAAACAAAGGAAGTCGTGGTGAGTTTCAACCGAAACCCACACCCAAGCTGCTTTAGTAACAAGAAAAACAAAACTCGTTTGGCTTTGACTAAGACCTAATGTCTCTTAGCCCTTACAGGATATGTTCTGAATGAAGCCTAATTAGCAACAACAGAAAAAAAGGCACACTAACTACAAGTCCTATTCCGAATCAAACACAGGAAATATTACCATTACATTCAACATATTTCACTGACAACAAAACATTACCGATCAACAACGTGATCGAACAGACTATGTGTTAATCACTCCTTCTAACAAGAAACTGGGTTAATGAACGCATACGTTCAGAGTAAGAAATTACATCAATGATGGCAAAAGTCATTGAACCATCTTGTAAAAGTGGGCGTTTTACTGTTTCAAAATGCTATCAGATCAGTAAATCACTCCCAGCGACTTGCATTCGAAACATCTCCCAGAGAGGATACACAATGTAAATCTAGCTCTACCACAATATACATACTGAACTCTAGATCGAACACATCTAACTGTAGAACGTACCACCACCATGAAATCGGAGAGCCAGCGCATTTCTCTCTCCCTCAGTACCCTGAACCCATGTTGCGCTAAAACCAATGAACAGTTATGCAAAGAGAAGTCCGAGGTACTTGTTGCTCGCCAAGAGAACCCTTTTCTGCTGCGTTTGTACACTTATAACCTTTTTCAACCACCGTGACTCACTTTCCAGAGAGTTCCGACCTTGCTGTTAGTTTCCGAGTGCAGTAAACCAAAATTATTAAAATTATAAACAACTACAACTCTACACAGCCAGCCTATTACATAAACAAGGAAACATCAGATATAGATGGCTAAACAAGGAGACATCAGATATAGATGGCTAAACAAGGAGACATCGGATATAATTAACTAAAACAGGAGACATCAGATATAGTTAACTTAACAAGAATATTGTATACATAGTTGACTAACAAATAGGACATTAAATATTTTTAATGAAACAAGGAGACATCAGATATAGTTAACTGAACAAGAAGACATCAGATATAGTTAGCTGAACAAGGAGACAATAGATATAGTTAACTGAACAAGGAGACATCAGATATAGTTAACTGAACAAGGAGACATCAGATATAGTTAACTGAACAAGGAGACATCAGATATAGTTAACTGAACACAGAGACATCAGATATAGTTAACTGAACAAGGAGACATCAGATATAGTTAACTGAACAAAGAGACATCAGATATAGTTAACTGAACAAAGAGACATCAGACATAGTTAACTGAACAATGAGACATCAGATATAGTTAACTGAACAAGGAGACATCAGATATAGTTAACTGAACAAGGAGACATCAGATATAGTTAACTGAACAAGGAGACATCAGATATAGTTAACTGAACAAGGAGACATCAGATATAGTAACTGAACACAGAGACATCAGATATAGTTAACTGAACAAGGAGACATCAGATATAGTTAACTGAACAAAGAGACATCAGATATAGTTAGCTGAACACAGACACATCAGACATAGTTAACTGAACAATGAGACATCAGATATAGTTAACTGAACAAGGAGACATCAGATATAGTTAACTGAACAAGGAGACATCAGATATAGTTAACTGAACAAGGAGACATCAGATATAGTTAACTGAACAAGGAGACATCAGATATAGTTAACTGAACAATGAGACATCAGATATAGTTAACTGAACAAGGAGACATCAGATATAGTTAGCTGAACAAGGAGACATCAGATATAGTTGACTGAACAAGGAGACATAAGATAAAGTTAGCTAAACAAAGAGACATCAGATATAGTTAACTGAACAAGGAGACATAAGATAAAGTTAGCTAAACAAAGAGACATCAGATATAGTTAACTGAACAATGAGACAATAGATATAGTTAACTGAACAAGAAGGCATCGGATATAGTTAACTGAACAAGGAGACATTAGATATAGTTAACTGAACAAGGAGACATCAAATATAGTTAACTGAACAAGGAGACATTAGATATAGTCAACTGAACAAAGAGACATAAGATAAAGTTAACTGAACAAAGAGACATCCGATAAAGTTAACTGAACAAGGGGACATTAGATATAGTTAACTGTACAAGTAGACATCAGATAAAGTTAACTGAACAAGGAGACATCAGATATAGTTAACTGAACACAGAGACATCAGATATAGTTAGCTGAACAAGTAGACATCAGATATAGTTAACTGAACAAGGAGACATCAGATATAGTTAACTGAACAAGGAGACATCAGATATAGTTAACTGAACAAGGAGACATCAGATATAGTTAACTGAACAAGGAGACATCAGATATAGTTAACTGAACAAGGAGACATCAGATATATTTAATTGAACAAGGATTCATTGAATCAATAGTTTGTTCTAATGGTCCTGCCTGACTTAAAAAATATGTAATACAATTAACTACTCGGTGTCACTTGTTGAAGTTTGGAATCAACCTGTTGTCACCATTGTTTTTGTCAGCGATTTGTGTAATCTAAATAAACATATACTTTTACTCCTGACTTATTTGAGGTACATTTTTTTTAAAACTGACTGAAAGCAAACAATCAGCATGCTTACAGCTGAGTTACGGGAACTTTTCAAAACATCAAATTGCACGCGTTTCATAGGCGTCACTCTAAGGTGGTAGTCTCTAATATAAACTTCCCATGAGTTGTGTAATTTTCATTTTATGCCGGATATGCTGTCAAAATAATGAGTACGCATTGCTGCACATGAGAACTGATTTTAAACCAGTCTTCGCACGTATCAATTATTGTATAGTCTACATTATTTTTAGGGATAGACACGTTATTAGTCAAACACAGATTAAAGGCATCTGCCGCTTTATGAAAACAACAGCAGCTCTGCAATTGTAAATCTAAGACCACAAGCGAAAATTCGTGTATGTCCATACAAACGTTTTTGAGTTACCAGTCATGGTCATATGACATGCTTGTATGAGCTCTCTCTCTCTCTCTCTCTCTCTCTCTCTCTCTCTCTCTCTCTCTCTCTCTCTCTCTCTCTCTCTCTCTCTCTCTCTCTCTCTCTCTCTCTCTCTCTCTCTCTCTCTCTCTATCTATCTATCTATCTATCTATCTATCTCTATCTCCCTCTCTCTCCCTCTCTCCCTCCCTCCCTCTCCCTCTCTCTCTCTCTCTCTCTCTCTCTCTCTCTCTCTCTCTCTATCTATCTATCTCTCTCCTCTCTCTCCCTCTCTCCCTCCCTCCCTCTCCCTCTCTCTCTCTCTCTCTCTCTCTCTCTCTCTCTCAAACATGGCTACAAGGCTGAGATATGTGCGAACTAACGTAGCGGAGGTTACACACAGTCAGCGAGTTACTTGTGTGGTAGTCTGACGTGGGGTCTTCTTTCCTAACAGATACTGAATCTGCCCAATCAGGACAACGCACACAATGACAAGAACACCACAGCGCCATCTGGTGTTGTGTCTGCTGGTGGCGACTGTGGCTGCGGCGTCGGCAAGTCCCAGCGACCGGTACGACAATGAAGCCGCGGAGAATCCAATGCATGGCCAGAAACGGGATATTTGGATTGCAGACAGACACATGGAATCGGTGTGTCTTAATGTTTGTCTGTTTATTAGTCTTGCTGATTATGTCTCTGTGATCATTTGTGAAATTAAGTAAAATAAAGTCAGTACGGTACAATAAACTAAAGTAAAGTGCAGTGAAAAACACTACAATGAACTAAAGTACAGTGTAGGAAAATACAGTACAATAAACTTAATTACAGTGTAGGAAAATACAGTACAATAAACTAAAGTAATAGTATAGTAAAATACAGTACAATAAACTAACGTACAGTGTAGTAAAATACAGTACAATAAACTAACGTTCAGTATAGTAAAATACAGTACAATAAACTGAAGTACAATGTAGTAAAATACAGTACAATAAACTAAACTACAGTGTAGTAAAAAACAGTACAATAAACTAAAGTACAGTGTATTAAAATAAAGTACAATAAACTAAAGTACAGTGTAAAAAATACAGTACAATAAACTAACGTACAGTATAGTAAAATACAGTAAAATAAACTAAAGTACAGTATAGTAAAATACAGTACAATAAACTAAGTTCAGTGTAGTAAAATACAGTACAATAAACTTAGGTACAGTGTAGTAAAATACAGTACAATAAACTAAACTACACTGTAGTAAAATACAGTACAATAAACTAAAGTACAGTGCAGTAAAATACGGTACAATAAACTGAAGTACAGTGTAGTAAAATACAGCACAATAAATTAAAGTACAGTACAGTGTAGTTAAATACAGTACAATAAACTAAAGTACAGTGTAGTAAAATACCGTACAATAAACTAAAGTACAGTGTAGTAAAATACACTACAATAAACTAAAGTAATAGTGTAGCAAAATGCAGTACGTTAAACTAACGTACAGTGTAGTAAAATACAGTACAATAAACTTAAGTACAATGTAGTAAAATACAGTACAAAAAACTAACGTACTATTTAGTAAAGTAAAGTGTAGTAAAGTAAAGTACAATAAACCAAAATACAGTGTATTAAAGTTAAATATAGTAAATAGTCTGTAATAGTCTGTAATAGTCTGTAAGAGAGAGCAGCACACTGCCAAGGTGGAATTTTAAGAAGGCAGACTGGAAGTTATATCAACTTCGCACAAATTTTCTGCTGGAAAATCTTAACACAGATAACGACGTAGAAAAAGTAGTCCAAGAGTTGAGCAAACACATACTGCAGGCACCCCTAGAAGCAGTTCCAAGAGGTGCGCGTAAACAATACAAACCGTACTGGAATTGCGATCTGGAGCAACTGCACAACAATATGGAAACAGAAAGAAAACAGGCTGAGACCAGACCTTGTCAAGAGCAGTTTAACAACTACCAACATTCAAAGGCCAAATTTCAAAGAGCCAAACTGCAGGCTAGACGGAGAAGCTGGCAGGAAAAGACAAAGTCCCTAAACTTTGAAAGAGACACAAGGAAGTTGTGGAGGTTAATTAAGCAAATTAATGATGAGAATACAGGGGAAAATGGTTATATTGCACTGTTCAAAGTGGGAGCCATCCTAACAAGAAAACAGGCAGCTGACCACTTTGCAGATTCCTTTGCAGAAGACAGCAACATTAATGTCAGCCCAGAGAAACAGCGAGAGGTTCAAGAAAACAAACAACATACAAGACAAAAAGATATAATTCCTGAGGCACTGGTGGCAGCATTTACACCCAGCGAGTTAGAATTAGCAATATCAAAGCTGAGAATGAAAAAATCACCTGGAACTGATAGAATCACCAACGAAATGATCATGAACCTTGGAACAACTGCCAAAATAAAGCTGCTACAGATCTTTAATCATTGTTGGACCAGTGGCAAAGTTCCTCAAATATGGAGAGAAGCAATCAGAATACCTCTGCTTAAACCAGGAAAGGACAGTTCTGATGCCTCCAGCTATAGACCGATCAGTCTTACCAGCTGCCTCTGTAAAACAATGGAACGTATTGTCAACCTTAGACTCCAATGGTACTTGGAAAGTGAAAACATTTTCACGCCGCAGCAGGCAGGATTTAGACAGTGCTACTCCACAGAAGACCAGACAACTTACCTTTCACAAGAAATTGAGGATGCCTTCCAGGAAAAGAAGCTAGTGCTAACGGCATGGATAGATCTGAAGAAAGCCTTTGACAAGGTCTGGAAAGAAGGTCTACTGAAGAAACTGAGAGACTGCAGGGTGAATGGGAGTATGTACAAATGGGTCAAAGCATACTTGTATAACAGAAGATCCCGAGTACAGATAGATGGACTTAAGAGCAAGAAAGTTTTGCTGCGCCATGGCGTCCCACAAGGAGGTGTCCTGTCCCCCACACTCTTCCTAGTCTATATCAACGACCTGCTTTTTGAACTACCCCATGGAATTAAAGCTGCAATGTATGCTGATGACTTGGTACTCTGGTGAACAAATGAAAATGCGACAGTGGCCACCAGAGTTCGACCACATCTTGAATACGGATCAACAGCATGGAGTTTGGCATCAAAAACCACATTGCAAGAATTAGACAAAGTGCAAAATCAAGCACTCGGAGTTACCACAGGCAGTATGAAATCAACACCTATAGCTGTGATGGAGAAAATGGGGATGACCCAAGCACTAAGTGAACGCAGAGACACCAAGATGCTTTTACAAGCAGAAAAGTTTCTTAGTATGCCCAGTCACCCTATGAATGAAAGATTCAAAAATTTAGCTTTGGGACGACTAAAGAGAAGTACTTTTATCCACCAGGCCAAACGGCTCAGCAGACAAACCACTGATTTACCTGCAACTGATAGATCCTTAAATGCTGTCCCAGAACGGACCCCCTGGAGAGAGGAGTATAAATTTCCAATACACATCAAGACTGAAGTGAAAGGGGTATTTGACAAGGAAGAACAAAACAGTGTGCAGCGCAAAACAGCCACCCTCAGTTTACTTGATGATGAATACCCGCAGAACCTTTGGGTCCGTGTTTACACAGATGGGTCAGCAGAAAGCGCAGTCAGAAACGGAGGTGCGGGAGTGTACATTGAGTATCCTAATAATACCAGGGATACAGCCAAATTACCAACGGGAAAGCACTGTCACAACTATGATGCAGAAGTTCAAGCCATCAAGATAGCGGTAGAGAAACTACTAAATACAAGGTATTTTTCACAACCAGTGGTATTCCTGACAGATGCAAAAGCAGTACTTCAGTCACTCCAGTCTGGAAAATTACCAAGCATACGGACACTATTATCCGAACTAGGCAACCGCTGTAAATTAGTAATGCAGTGGATACCTTCCCACTGTGGAGTTCCCGGAAACGAAAAAGCTGATAAACTAGCTAAGGAAGGTTGCAACTGAAGAACAACCTGACATACCAGTCTCTTATCAACAGAAGAAGAGAATGATCAAATCAATCAGAATGCCACCGAAACTGGCACAAGATGATTACCATATTATGGACAGACCAGAGCAAGTTATTATCCTTCGCCTTAGAACAGGGCACAATAGACTTCGCTCCCACATGTACAACAAATTTAAGATTGGCCAATCGGCCATGTGTACTTGTGGACTGGCACCTGAAACAACAGATCACATCCTTCAAGACTGTCCCATATTCAACGCTTTCAGGCAAAACATTTGGCCAAAAGAGACACTTGTGGAAGTCAAACTTTACGGGCCGCTTAGTGAATTACAAAAGACAGTGAAATTCATACAAGAGACGGCTTTGCAGATATAGACAATTTATTTCATGCGAACGAAAGAAGAAGAAGAATATAGTAAAATAAAGTAAAGTAAAATGTATCAAAGTAAAGTACATTCAAATAAAGCGTATTAGAGTAAAGTACAGTAAAGTTAGGTAAAGTGTATTAAGCAAAGTGTAGGAAAGTAAAGTACAATACAGTAAACTAAATTGAAATGTAGGAAAGTACAATACAGTAAGTAAGGTAAAGTGTAGTAAAATACAGTATAGTAAACTAAATTACACTGTAATAAAGTACAGAAAAGTAAACTAAAGTGTAGTAAAGTACAGTACAGCAAACTAAAGTAAAGTAGAATGTAGTAAAGTACGGTACATTTAAGTTAGTTACGTATCCTTTACATGACGTTGCAGAACCGACGCCAACATTTTGTTGTTGTTGTTGCTCTTGTGGTTTTTGAGGCATATTTTACATTCAGTAGTTTGCCATTGCTTATGAACGGTTAGTTCTCGGTACCGGCTGTGGAAACCAACGCCAGGCAAATCGTCCACAGCTTGGATCAAACCAAGCGCTCCGGCATTAGGAAGAGTGCTCGTAACGCCTAAGCCTCAGACGCCGCCACATTATAGTACAGTACTATCGAGCGGGAGAATAATGGACCCAAACTGATAGATATTAACGGTGACGGCCTTGCTAGCCCCCGGACTGAGATTTTTGACCATCGGCCGGGTTGGCTCTGTACATGTGGAAAGAGCTTCACGGGGTTACATGGTCTGAGAACTCATGCCGGAAGAATGAAATGCGAGGATGCACCACTCAGTAAACGTCGTCGCATAACTACTACTCTCGTGGTAGTTACTGAGTCGTCAGGGAACGACGGGCACTCGCCCGGAGAGGCCCATGACGTTGACTACGGAGGCGCAATTTTAATGATTCATAAAGAAGTGCGTTCGAAATTCAGGTTTTCACCTGCGAACGACAAGGTGTCATGGTGCAAGCTGGAGGGTACACTGAGTGAGAAATTAAATTATGATTTAAAGAAAAAGTCGCTAGGTGATAAGTTTACATGGTTTGGTAAAATAATATACGAGCACTGTTCCTGGGAGTTCGGGACAGTCGAGAAGGCGCTGCCGGGCGTCAAGCAAAAAAAAAAAAAAAAGCAGGAGACAGAGGGACATTCTGAAGTGCAGGGCAGACAAAAACGCACTCAGAAAACGGTTCAAAGCCGCCACAGGCAGTGAACGGGAGGGACTGTACGAGGTCTGGTTGCACCTGAGAGACAGACACAGTGCTCTCTGTCGCGCTGAGCGTTTCTTTAACAACAGAAGAAGAACCAAAAGGGAGCGACAGAAATTCTTTAGGGACCCGTTCCAGTTTGCCCGAGGTCTGTTCGAGCAACCGAAATCTGGGACTCAGGTGGTCGGTAAAGAGGAGCTTTAGTCACATCTACGCAAGATGTACTCAGGAAAAGAAATGAGCCTTTCGATGACAACCCAGAGATCCTTAGTGGCCTGAAGCAGTCAGAGTTGCCGAAGATACCATTTTCTGAGGTCGAAGAAGTTGTGAAAAGAGCTAGCGTCAAGTCCGCCCCAGGGCCGAATGGTGTTCCGTACGTCGTGTACAAGCGTTGCCTGAAAAATATTCCGAATTCTTCACCGCTAGTTAGGATTAGCGTGGAGCCGAAATCACATATGTTCCTAGTGACAACGGGCCAACGGGGTCTACATTCCCAAGGAGCGAGACTCCACGATTCTGTCCCAGTTCAGACCAATTTCGTTGTTGAATGTTTAGAGCAAATATTCTTCTCGATCATGGCTCACCGGCTCACACAGTATCTGATGGCGAACAAATACATTGGCACGAATGCTTACAAATGTGGAATCCCGGGCGTCCCTGTGTGCCTTGAACACGCGATCATGATTTAGGAGTCTATTCAGAGAGCCAAGGCAGAAAGAACTCTGTGTTGTGTCTGTGTATGTGTTAGGCCTGTGTGTCTGTGTATGTGTTTCAGCCTGTGTGTCTGTGTTGTGTGTGTCAGTGTTGCATCTGTGTGTAATGTTTGTGAATTCCCGGGAAAATCATCAATAACGTTTAGATATAAACTAAAAGTTGTTCAGCAAAAGTAAAGAAATATCAGTGTTAACTCTTTGATTCCGAGAGGGTATTGTTGCATCATGGAGCGGGGGGTGACATTTGTACTTTATCAAATTTAGCGCATAAAAATACTGCTATTAAACATACACATGTCATACATAACACAAATATAAATGATTGATGGTTATTATTATTATTAGTAGACTACTACGACATATAATTATACTGTTATTTAATAATTAGTAAACAAGCACAGTCAGTATGAAATTGATATGTGCAATACTTTTTTTTCACCCAGAGTAGTTTTCCTAACAGTACTTCTAGCACTACTAATTATGTATCCTCAAGGTACAAACAGCACAAACAAATTTGTCCAGTTTCATCTTGTTGGATGAAATCGATTTCTTATCATTGCGAATTTTTTGGTAACTGTTCAAAAAAATATCACACATATTTCTAATTACTGCATGCAACAACGCGTATAAATATCATGAATGGTATATTATTTTAAGGGTAATTAAAGCAAATTAAAAAAGACCATTTAACCGCAACATACACATATCAAACACAAAAATCTCCATTGAGATACTGGACCTCGTTGTTCAAAACTGTCTGGAACAAGACTAAAGCCCAGAATAAGATGAACAGCCAGAAGATTCTGCAAGAGTTTACAGCCAGTGTTCGCGAAGCAAAGCAAAAGCCAGTCTACAAAAATTACCACAGACCGTACAACTGCAAATATACATAAGAAGTCGATGAACTACCAGAAGTTTCCGCAAGAGTTTACAGCCAGTGTTCACGAAGCAAAGCAAAGGCCAGTTTACAAAAATTAACACAGACCGTACAACTACAAAAATGCATAAGAACTGGATGAACAACCAGAAGTTTCCGCAAGAGTTTACAGCCAGTGTTCGCAAAGCAAAGCAAAAGCCAGTTTACAAAAATTAATACAGACTGTACAACTGCAAATATACATAAGAATTGGATGAACAACCTGAAGTTTCTGCAAGAGTTTACAGCCAGTGTTCACGATCAAAAGCCAGTTCACAAAAATTAACACAGACTGTACTACTGCAAATATGCATAAGAAGTGGATGAACAACCAGAAGTTTCCGCAAGAGTTTACAGCGAGTGTTCACGAAGCAAAGCAAAGGCCAGTTTACACAAATTAAAGCAGACCGTACAACTACAAATATACATAAGAACTGGATGAGCAACCAGAAGTTTCCGCAAGAGTTTACAGCCAGTGTTCACGAAGCAAAGCAAAGGCCAGTTTACACAAATTAAAGCAGACCGTACAACTACAAATATACATAAGAACTGGATGAGCAACCAGAAGTTTCCGCAAGAGTTTACAGCCTGTGTTCGCGTAGCAAAGCAAAAGCCAGTTTACAAAAATTACCAGACTGTACAACTGCAAATATATATAAGAAGTGGATGAACAACCAGAAAGTTTCTGCAAGAGTTTACAGCCAGCGTTCGCGAAGCATAAGTCAAATGGTTAAGGATTAATATTATTAGTGTACTGCTACAACATATAATTATACTGTTAGTCAACAATTAGTAAAGAGGCAAAGAGTGACTTGCTGTGAGAGGTTAGTAAATTAAATATTATTTTCATCCACTTACCTAAAGCTCCGAAATATCTTGACACAATTTATCCACAGTGTGGTTGCACCATTTATGCACAGTCAATATGAAAGCAATAGTTTTCTTCCAACGCAAGATAGTTTGCACCTGACAACTGTCGATATTCTCCAGATATGGCTTCTACATTACCTGTTTGTATTTTCCATAAAAGTAAGATTTCTACATTTAAAATTAAAATAGAAAAGTAATAAACAGCCAGTTCCCCAAAATCCGAACTACTGACTAGAAACAGTGACACACACATCACAACACCACTGTCTCCCGTGAATAAAAATTAAAATTCGTGTAATCTAACAACGAAATATGAAAATCTTGTATATCCACTTTACAATATTCGCTTATCGATTTGTAATACGAATACAATCAGAACACAGAAGTTTGTAAGCATATTATATTGTCACACAATGCAACATGGAAACGCTTCAAGTAACCTATTTCCTAGGGGACAGCCAAAATGTATCGTGATTCAGTTGTTAGGCATTATTAGAGTAGGCAGTGGCCAGGTCATCTGAAATTAGCCAGGCATAACGACAACGAGGACGAAAGAATGTGCTGCCAATGAAATGTTTGATCTAGCGAATAAAGGTCTATAACTGAACATTCATTTGTTGGTGTGTATTTAGCAACTAAGTGTTCGTCAATACAGCAATGTGGCGTGTAAAAACAAACCCCTAGCAGAGCACACTGCAGTCAGTGTTGTGTCTGTGTTTGTGTCTGTGTTGTGTCTTTGTGAGTGTTGTCTCTGTGTTGTGTCTGTGTGAGTATTGTGTTTGAGTGTCATTGTTGTATCTGTGTATGTGTTGTGTTTGTATATCATTTCGTTCTCTAGTGAGAGTCATGTCCATATTTATAGCATATACTTGTCTAGCGCAATCATGTCCATTTTTATATCATATACAACTCTAGTGAGAAGCATGCCTATGTTTATATCATATACTTCTTTAGTGAGTCATTGTCATGCACCTTGTATCTACCACGATGGTCTATGGCTCGTTATAGGGCCCTGTGACAGACACATTACCCAATAACACAAAAAGCCTAACAAGTGATTCGTGAGTCATCCGCAACGTGGATGGCTGGGTGCGTAAGGCGTCAGCAAAGTGGATGGCTGGGTGCGTAAGGCGTCAGCAAAGTGGATGGCTGGGTGCGTAAGGCGTCAGCAAAGTGGATGGCTGGGTGCGTAAGGCGTCAGCAAAGTGGATGGCTGGGTGCGTAAGGCGTCAGCAAAGTGGATGGCTGGGTGCGTAAGGTATCAGCAACGTGGATGGGTGGGTGCTTGAGGCGTCAGAAACGTGGATGGCTGGGTGCGTGAGGCGTCAGCAACGTGGATGGCTGGGTGAGTGAGTCATCCGCAACGTGGATGGCTGAGTGAGTGAGTCATCCGCAACATGGATGGCTGGGTGAGTGAGCCATCCGCAACGTGGATGGCTGGGTGCGTAAGGTGTCAGCAACGTGGATGGCTGGGTGAGTGAGTCATCCGCAACGTGGATGGCTGGGTGAGTGAGTCATCCGCAACGTGGATGGCTGGGTGAGTGAGCCATCCGCAACGTGGATGGCTGAGTGAGTGAGTCATCCGCAACGTGGATGGCTGGGTGAGTGAGTCATCCGCAACGTGGATGGCTGAGTGAGTGAGTCATCCGCAACGTGGATGGCTGAGTGAGTGAGTCATCCGCAACGTGGATGGCTGGGTGAGTGAGGTCAGGCGATATGGCCACGGCCAAGCAAAGCTAGCTCTAATAAGTCAAATACTTCAGCAACAACTCATGTAGGGCACTGCTACATCAATACAACTGTCGCGATATGTTATATAACACACGGGAACTACTAACAGCTAAGCAAACACTTTGCTACAACACTAACAGTCGCTATCTTTTAACTTCTAACACAACATATATAATCTAGAACGTCTCTCTTCAGTCCAACATGTCCGTCAAAATCCTCCCTAACCCTTCCCCCCCCCCCCCCTTTTTGAGCTTCGTCTCGCAACCAGTTTTATTGCTAGAATCATCTCAGTTTCCCACCTTGGGTAAAACGTCTGTCTGTAGTACAGCTGTCCCATCCCCTTCCCGTAGGGCTCTAACAGTCATGTCCATGTTTATATCATATATGTCTCCAGTGTGTGACGACAAATTCCTCATGCTCCTACCGTCAGCCATGTTGTTGTCCCGATGACGTCTGCTTTACGTCATACAACTTTGAAGAAGCACTGATGACAATCCAGTGTGTCAGGTGGCGGCTATCAAAAGTTGTGTATCCGCGGTTGACAGCTGGTGAGTACATTATCCGCATGCTCGACCTCTGGTTCTCGTCATAAATGTCTTCTGTGTTTGCCTAAAGTGAAGGGCAGTGACATGTGACAGTAGCATGTGACTGTGACATGGGACGATAACATTGGACACTGGCATGTGACGGTCGGTCGGTCGGTCGGTCGGTGGGTCGGTCGTTCGGTCGGTCGGTCGGTCGGTCGGTCGGTCGGTCGGTCGGTCGGTCGGTCGGTCGGTCGGTCGGTCGGTCGGTCGGTCGGTCGGTCGGTCGGTCGGTCGGTCGGTCGGTCGGTCGGTCGGTCGGTCGGTCGGTCGGTCGGTGGGTCGGTCGTTCGGTCGGTCGGTCGGTCGGTCGGTCGGTCGGTCGGTCGGTCGGTCGGTCGGTCGGTCGGTCGGTCGGTCGGTCGGTCGGTCGGTCGGTCGGTCGGTCGGTCGGTCGGTCGGTCGGTCGGTCGGTCGGTCGGTCGGTCGGTCGGTCGGTCGGTCGGTCGGTCGGTCGGTCGGTCGGTCGGTCGGTCGGTCGGTCGGTCGGTCGGTCGGTCGGTCGGTCGGTCGGTCCGGTCAGTCAGTCGGTCGGTCGGTCAGTCAGTCGGTCGGTCGGTCGGTCGGTCGGTCCGGTCAGTCAGTCGGTCGGTCGGTCCGGTCAGTCAGTCGGTCGGTCGGTCGGTCGGTCGGTCGGTCAGTCGGTCGGTCGGTCGGTCGGTCGGTCGGTCGGTCGGTCGGTCGGTCGGTCGGTCGGTCGGTCGGTCGGGTCGGTCGGTCCGGTCGGTCGGTCGGTCGGTCGGTCGGTCGGTCGGTCGGTCGGTCGGTCGGTCGGTCGGTCGGTCGGTCGGTCGGTCGGTCGGTCGGTCGGTCGGTCGGTCGGTCGGTCGGTCGGTCGGTCGGTCGGTCGGTCGGTCGGTCGGTCGGTCTGTCCGTCTGTCTGTCTGTCTGTCCGGTGTGCTGTACATGGTCACAATTTGGCTTTAGGTCTCCTAAAAATAAGCACATCACAATTAAATTTAGAAATTTTAAAACCTTTAATTCACAAGCATTTTGAAACGCTTTGCGAAACGCACAGCTGGAGCATGTTTATCAGCTTTCTGAACCCGACGATACTAAAGCATACTGGACAAAAACAGTCTACAATGTGTTTGATAAACTTGTGCCGGTTAAAGAAATTAGAGTTAAAAGTCAAACTAAGTCTCCATGGATCACTAGTGAAGTTCTGGAAGTTATGAGAGATCGAGACATGGCACATACAAATAAATATGTTATCGAGTATCGTAGGCTAGGAAATAAAGTACAATATATGATTCGTAGGATCCAGAAAGATCATTTTAATAAGTTGATTATAGATAAATCAAACAGTACAGACATATGGAAGGCTATTAACATTCTGACCAACAAGAAACATCATTCATATCCTGTAAAACCAGATTATCTCACATATAATAATTTCGGTAATTTTTTTTTTTTAATCGGAAATAGAAAATTTAAAATCCGCCATACCAGATGCACAGAATGATTTAAGCCTGTTGGCATCATTTAGTGATGACAAATGTATTAATGCTAATCCATCTGAGATTCCTCTCATGTCTGTTGCTGAAGTATATAAATACCTCACCAACCTCAAGCAGACAAACTTTGATGGTGTCAGCAATCGAAGTCTTCGATGTGCTGCACCAGTGATAAGCGATTCCTCAACTTTCATATATAATCAGTGTCTTGCCAAAAACTACTTTCATTCTGCATTTAAGAAGTGTATCCTCTGTATCAACCTGGCTCAACTGATAAAACTTATGTGGGTAACTACAAACCAATTTCTTTACTATCATCAGTACCAAAACCATTAGAGAAACACTTGTAGCTTTGACATTACATCATGTAATGTTGATTGTTTCAGGTACCACTTGTAGCTCTGACATCAAACCTTGTAATGTTGACTGTTTCAGGTACCACTTGTAGCTCTGACATCAAACCTTCTAATGTTGACTGTTTCAACTACCACTTGTAGCTTTGACATAAAAACTTGTAATGTTGACTGTTTCAGGTACCACTCGTAGCTCTGACATCAAACCTAGTATTGTTGATTATTTCAGATAGCACTTGTAGCTCTTATATTAAACCTAGTAATGTTGACTGTTTCAGGTACCACTTGTAGCTCTGACATCAAACCTAGCAATGTTGATTGTTTCGGGCACCACTTGTAGCTCTGACATCAAACCTTGTAATGTTGACTGTTTCAGGTACCACTTGTAGCTCTGACATCAAACCTAGCAATGTTGATTGTTTCAGGTACCACTTGTAGCTCTGACATCAAACCTAGTAATGTTGATTGTTTCAGGTACCACTTGTAGCTGTGACATCAAACCTTGTAATGTTGATTGTTTCAGGTACCACTAGTAGCTCTGACATCAAACCTTGTAATGTTGACTGTTTCAGGTACCACTTGTAGCTCTGACATCAAACCATG
The DNA here is from genome assembly GCA_905116865.2 of Candidula unifasciata. Taxonomy (NCBI): domain Eukaryota; kingdom Metazoa; phylum Mollusca; class Gastropoda; order Stylommatophora; family Geomitridae; genus Candidula; species Candidula unifasciata. Next base: position 385,173 of record CAJHNH020000060.1, on the reverse strand, counting down.
TAATGTTGATTGTTTCAGGTACCACTAGTAGCTCTGACATCAAACCTTGTAATGTTGATTGTTTCAGGTACCACTAGTAGCTCTGACATCAAACCTAGTAATGTTGACTGTTTCAGGTACCACTATTAGCTCTGACATCAAACCATGTAATGTTGATTGTTTCAGGTACCACTTGTAGCTGTGACATCAAACCTAGTAATGTTGATTGTTTCAGGTACCACTTGTAGCTGTGACATCAAACCTAGTAATGTTGATTGTTTCAGGTACCACTTGTAGCTCTGACATCAAACCATGTAATGTTGATTGTTTCAGGTACCACTTGTAGCTTTGACATCAAACCTTGTAATGTTGATTGTTTCAGGTACCACTTGTAGCTGTGACATCAAACCTAGTAATGTTGATTGTTTCAGGTACCACTAGTAGCTCTGACATCAAACCTTGTAATGTTGATTGTTTCAGGTACCACTTGTAGCTTTGACATCAAACCATGTAATGTTGATTGTTTCAGGTACCACTAGTAGCTCTGACATCAAACCTTGTAATGTTGATTGTTTCAGGTACCACTAGTAGCTCTGACATCAAACCTAGTAATGTTGACTGTTTCAGGTACCACTTGTAGCTGTGACATCAATCCTAGTAATGTTGGTTGTTTCAGGTAGCACCTGCACCACCATCTGGCAGTGCATCGACCGCTGCTGCATTAAGTACCAGGGCCAGAGACAAGCTCCCAGGTTTAAGGTACCACTAGTAGCTCTGACATTAAACCTTGTAATGTTGATTGTTTCAGGTACCACTAGTAGCTCTGACATTAAACCTTGTAATGTTGATTGTTTCAGGTACCACTTGTAGCTGTGACATCAAACCATGTAATGTTGATTGTTTCAGGTACCACTAGTAGCTCTGACATCAAACCATGTAATGTTGATTGTTTCAGGTACCACTAGTAGCTCTGACATCAAGCCATGTAATGTTGATTGTTTCAGGTACCACTAGTAGCTCTGACATCAAACCATGTAATGTTGATTGTTTCAGGTACCACTAGTAGTTCTGACATCAAACCTTGTAATGTTGATTGTTTCAGGTACCACTTGTAGCTGTGACATCAAACCTAGTAATGTTGATTGTTTCAGGTACCAATAGTAGCTCTGACATCAAACCTTGTAATGTTGATTGTTTCAGGTACCACTAGTAGCTCTGACATCAAACCTTGTAATGTTGACTGTTTCAGGTACCACTTGTAGCTGTGACATCAAACCTAGTAATGTTGATTGTTTCAGGTACCACTTGTAGCTCTGACATCAAACCTAGTAATGTTGATTGTTTCAGGTACCACTAGTAGCTCTGACATCAAACCTTGTAATGTTGACTGTTTCAGGTACCACTTGTAGCTGTGACATCAAACCTAGTAATGTTGACTGTTTCAGGTACCACTTGTAGCTGTGACATCAAACCTTGTAATGTTGATTGTTTCAGGTACCACTTGTAGCTGTGACATCAATCCTAGTAATGTTGATTGTTTCAGGTACCACTTGTAGCTGTGACATCAAACCATGTAATATTGATTGTTTCAGGTACCACTTGTAGCTGTGACATCAAACCTTGTAATGTTGATTGTTTCAGGTACCACTAGTAGCTCTGACATCAAACCATGTAATGTTGATTGTTTCAGGTACCACTTGTAGCTGTGACATCAAACCTAGTAATGTTGATTGTTTCAGGTACCACTTGTAGCTCTGACATCAAACCTAGTAATGTTGATTGTTTCAGGTACCACTAGTAGCTCTGACATCAAACCTTGTAATGTTGACTGTTTCAGGTACCACTTGTAGCTGTGACATCAAACCTAGTAATGTTGACTGTTTCAGGTACCACTTGTAGCTGTGACATCAAACCTTGTAATGTTGATTGTTTCAGGTACCACTTGTAGCTGTGACATCAATCCTAGTAATGTTGATTGTTTCAGGTACCACTTGTAGCTGTGACATCAAACCATGTAATATTGATTGTTTCAGGTACCACTTGTAGCTGTGACATCAAACCTTGTAATGTTGATTGTTTCAGGTACCACTAGTAGCTCTGACATCAAACCATGTAATGTTGATTGTTTCAGGTACCACTTGTAGCTGTGACATCAAACCTAGTAATGTTGATTGTTTCAGGTAGCACCTGCACCACCAGCTGGCAGTGCATCGACCGCTGCTGCATTAAGTACCAGGGCCAGAGACAAGCTCCCAGGTTTAAGTGTGGTAAACCATTTGACGATTATCGCGGCTGGGAGGAATGCGTTGTACCCTCCTAGATCTACTGGTTGTCTGCAGCTGCTGTTTGTCCTTTACGACAATATCTATGACTACTCTAGGCCCCTGATCGCAGATCGCCTGCATGACTTGCCTTCTGATTCTTTTATAAGTGACTAACCTGCAGCAAGAGATTGTCGTTTTTTTTTTTTTTCCATCAACTGTCTCTTTTGTTTGTCTCCAATGTTTCTTTCATTTGTCTCCAATGTCTCTCTTACTTCTATCTACTGTTTCTCTCATTTGTCTTCACTGTCTCTCTCATTTGTCTTCACTGCCTCTCTCATTTGTCTTCACTGTCTCTCTTATTTGTCTTCACTGTCTCTCTCATTTGTCTTCACTGTCTCTCTCATTTGTCTTCACTGTCTCTCTCATTTGTCTTCACTGTGTCTCTCATTTGTCTTCACTGTCTCTCTCATTTGTCTTCACTGTCTCTCTCATTTGTCTTCACTGTCTCTCTCATTTGTCTTCACTGTCTCTCTTATTTGTCTTCACTGTCTCTCTCATTTGTCTTCACTGTCTCTCTTTTTTGTCTTCACTGTCTCTCTCATTTGTCTTCACTGTCTCTCTCATTTGTCTTCACTGTCTCTCTCATTTGTCTTCACTGTCTCTCTCATTTTTCTTCACTGTCTCTCTCATTTGTATTCACTGTCTCTCTCATTTGTCTTCACTGTCTCTCTCATTTGTCTTCACTGTTTCTTTCAATTGTGTCAACCATCTCCACTGTCCAAACAGTCTTTTTTCATGTGCCTTCACTGTCTCCACTGTATCTCTCATTTGTCTTAACTGTTTTCAATCTCTAACTCTCTATATATATATATATGTATTGTTTCCACTGCCTCAACTGACTACAATGTCTTCACTGTCTCTCTCATTTGTCCCCACTGTCTTCACTGCCTCTCTCATTTGTCCCCACTGTCTTCACTGCCTCTCTCATTTGTCCCCACTGTCTTCACTGCCTCTCTCATTTGTCCCCACTGTCTTAACTGTCTCTCTCGTTTGTCCCCACTGTCTTCAGTGTTTTTTTTTCATTTGTCCCCACTGTCTCTTTCATCTGTCTCCACTGTCCCCACTGTCTTCACTGTCTTCACTGTCTTCACTGTCTTCACTGTCTTCACAGTCTCAAATGTCTCCACTGTCCTTACTGTCCTCACTGTCTTCACTGTCTCCACTGTCTCTACTGTCCTCACTGTCTCCACTGTCTCTACTGTCTCCACTGTCTCCACTGTCTCTACTGTCTCCACTGTCTCCACTGTCTCTACTGTCCTCACTGTCTTCACTGTCTCTACTGTCCTCACTGACTCCACTGTCTCTACTGTCTCCACTGTCTCCACTGTCTTCACTGTCTCCACTGTCTCCACTGTCCTCACTGTCTCCACTGTCTCTACTGTCCTCACTCTCTCTACTGTCCTCACTGTCTCCACTGTCTCTACTGTCTCTACTGTCCTCACTGTCTCCACTGTCTCTACTGTCCTCACTGTCTCCACTGTCTCCACTATCTCCACTGTCTCCACTGTCTCCACTGTCTCTCACTGTCTCCACTGTCTCCACTGTCTCCACTGTCCTCGCTGTCTCCACTGTCTCCACTGTCTCTACTGTCCTCACGGTCTTCACTGTCTCCACTGTCTCTACTGTCCTCACTGTCTCCACTGTCTCCACTGTCTCCACTGTCTCCACTGTCTCCACTGTCTCCACTGTCTCCACTGTCTCCACTGTCCTCACGGTCTCCACTGTCCTCACTGTCTCCACTGTCTCCACTGTCCTCACGGTCTCCACTGTCTCCACTGTCTCCACTGTCTCCACGGTCTCCACTGTCTTCACTGTCTCCACTGTCTCCACTGTCCTCACGGTCTCCACTGTCCTCACTGTCTCCACTGTCCTCACGGTCTCCACTGTCCTCACTGTCTCCACTGTCTCCACTGTCTCCACTGTCCTCACGGTCTCCACTGTCTCCACTGTCTCCACGATCTCCACTGTCTCCACGGTCTCCACTGTCTCCACAGTCTCCACGGTCTCCACAGTCACGGTCTCCACGGTCTCCACGGTCTCCACGGTCTCCACTGTCCTCACGGTCTCCACTGTCTCCACTGTCCTCACTGTCTCTACTGTCCTCACTGTCTCTACTGTCTCCACGGTCTCCACAGTCTTCTCTGTCTCCATTGTCTCCACTGTCTCCACTGTCTCCACTGTCTCCACTGTCTCCACGGTCTCCACTGTCTCCACGGTCTCTACTGTCTCCACTGTCTCCACTGTCCTCACTGTCTCCACTGTCTCCACTGTCTCCACTGTCCTCACTGTCTCCACTGTCTCCACTGTCCCACTGTCCTCACTGTCTCCACTGTCTCCACGGTCTCCACTGTCCTCACTGTCTCCACTGTCTCCACTGTCCTCACTGTCCTCACTGTCTCCACTGTCTCCACTGTCCTCACTGTCTCCACGGTCTCCACTGTCTCCACTGTCTCTACTGTCCTCACTGTCTCCACGGTCTCCACTGTCTCCACTGTCTCCACTGTCCTCACTGTCTCCACTTTCCACTGCCTCAACTGACTACAATGTCTTCACTGTCTCTCTCATTTGTCCCCACTGTCTTCACTGCCTCTCTCATTTGTCCCCACTGTCTTCACTGCCTCTCTCATTTGTCCCCACTGTCATCACTGCCTCTCTCATTTGTCCCCACTGTCTTAACTGTCTCTCTCGTTTGTCCCCACTGTCTTCAGTGTTTTTTTTTCATTTGTCCCCACTGTCTCTTTCATCTGTCTCCACTGTCTCCACTGTCCCCACTGTCTTCACTGTCTTCACTGTCTTCACAGTCTCAAATGTCTCCACTGTCCTTACTGTCCTCACTGTCTTCACTGTCTCCACTGTCTCTACTGTCCTCACTGTCTCCACTGTCTCTACTGTCTCCACTGTCTCCACTGTCTCTACTGTCTCCACTGTCTCTACTGTCCTCACTGTCTTCACTGTCTCTACTGTCCTCACTGACTCCACTGTCTCTACTGTCTCCACTTTCTCCACTGTCTTCACTGTCTCCACTGTCTCCACTGTCCTCACTGTCTCCACTGTCTCTACTGTCCTCACTCTCTCTACTGTCCTCACTGTCTCCACTGTCTCTACTGTCTCTACTGTCCTCACTGTCTCCACTGTCTCTACTGTCCTCACTGTCTCCACTGTCTCCACTGTCTCCACTATCTCCACTGTCTCCACTGTCTCTACTGTCCTCACTGTCTCCACTGTCTCCACTGTCTCCACTGTCCTCGCTGTCTCCACTGTCTCCACTGTCTCTACTGTCCTCACGGTCTTCACTGTCTCCACTGTCTCTACTGTCCTCACTGTCTACACTGTCTCCACTGTCCTCACGGTCTCCACTGTCCTCACTGTCTCCACTGTCTCCACTGTCCTCACGGTCTCCACTGTCTCCACTGTCTCCACTGTCCTCACGGTCTCCACTGTCCTCACTGTCTCCACTGTCTCCACTGTCTCCACGGTCTCCACTGTCTTCACTGTCTCCACTGTCTCCACTGTCCTCACGGTCTCCACTGTCCTCACTGTCTCCACTGTCCTCACGGTCTCCACTGTCCTCACTGTCTCCACTGTCTCTACTGTCCTCACTGTCTCCACTGTCTCCACTGTCTCCACTGTCTCCACTGTCCTCACTGTCTCCACTGTCTCTACTGTCCTCACTCTCTCTACTGTCCTCACTGTCTCCACTGTCTCTACTGTCTCTACTGTCCTCACTGTCTCCACTGTCTCTACTGTCCTCACTGTCTCCACTGTCTCCACTATCTCCACTGTCTCCACTGTCTCTACTGTCCTCACTGTCTCCACTGTCTCCACTGTCTCCACTGTCCTCGCTGTCTCCACTGTCTCCACTGGCTCTACTGTCCTCACGGTCTTCACTGTCTCCACTGTCTCTACTGTCCTCACTGTCTCCACTGTCTCCACTGTCTCCACTGTCCTCACGGTCTCCACTGTCCTCACTGTCTCCACTGTCTCCACTGTCCTCACTGTCTCCACTGTCTCCACTGTCTCCACTGTCCTCACGGTCTCCACTGTCCTCACTGTCTCCACTGTCTCCACGGTCTCCACTGTCTTCACTGTCTCCACTGTCTCCACTGTAGTCACGGTCTCCACTGTCCTCACTGTCTCCACTGTCCTCACGGTCTCCACTGTCCTCACTGTCTCCACTGTCTCCACTGTCCTCACGGTCTCCACTGTCTCCACTGTCTCCACGGTCTCCACTGTCTCCACGGTCTCCACTGTCTTCACAGTCTCCACAGTCTCCACGGTCTCCACGGTCTCCACGGTCTCCACTGTCCTCACGGTCTCCACTGTCTCCACTGTCCTCACTGCCTCTACTGTCCTCACTGTCTCTACTGTCTCCACGGTCTCCACGGTCTTCTCTGTCTCCATTGTCTCCACTGTCTCCACTGTCTCCACTGTCTCCACTGTCTCCACGGTCTCCACTGTCTCCACGGTCTCTACTGTCTCCACTGTCTCCACTGTCCTCACTGTCTCCACTGTCTCCACTGTCTCCACTGTCCTCACTGTCTCCACAGTCTCCACTGTCTCCACTGTCTCCACGGTCTCCACTGTCCTCACTGTCTCCACTGTCTCCACTGTCCTCACTGTCCTCACTGTCTCCACTGTCTCCACTGTCCTCACTGTCTCCACGGTCTCCACTGTCTCCACTGTCTCTACTGTCTCCACGGTCTCCACTGTCTCCACTGTCTCCACTGTCCTCACTGTCTCCACTTTCCACTGCCTCAACTGACTACAATGTCTTCACTGTCTCTCTCATTTGTCCCCACTGTCTTCACTGCCTCTCTCATTTGTCCCCACTGTCTTCACTGCCTCTCTCATTTGTCCCCACTGTCTTCACTGCCTCTCTCATTTGTCCCCACTGTCTTAACTGTCTCTCTCGTTTGTCCCCACTGTCTTCAGTGTTTTTTTTTTCATTTGTCCCAACTGTCTCTTTCATCTGTCTCCACTGTCTCCACTGTCCCCACTGTCTTCACTGTCTTCACTGTCTTCACTGTCTTCAAAGTCTCAAATGTCTCCACTGTCCTTACTGTCCTCACTGTCTTCACTGTCTCCACTGTCTCTACTGTCCTCACTGTCTCCACTGTCTCTACTGTCTCCACTGTCTCCACTGTCTCTACTGTCTCCACTGTCTCCACTGTCTCTACTGTCCTCACTGTCTTCACTGTCTCTACTGTCCTCACTGACTCCACTGTCTCCACTGTCTCCACTGTCTTCACTGTCTCCACTGTCTCCACTGTCCTCACTGTCTCCACTGTCTCTACTGTCCTCACTCTCTCTACTGTCCTCACTGTCTCCACTGTCTCTACTGTCTCTACTGTCCTCACTGTCTCCACTGTCTCTACTGTCCTCACTGTCTCCACTGTCTCTACTATCTCCACTGTCTCCACTGTCTCTACTGTCCTCACTGTCTCCACTGTGTCCACTGTCCTCGCTGTCTCCACTGTCTCCACTGTCTCTACTGTCCTCACGGTCTTCACTGTCTCCACTGTCTCTACTGTCCTCACTGTCTCCACTGTCTCCACTGTCCTCACGGTCTCCACTGTCCTCACTGTCTCCACTGTCTCCACTGTCCTCACGGTCTCCACTGTCTCCACTGTTTTCACGGTCTCCACTGTCCTCACTGTCTCCACTGTATCCACTGTCTCCACGGTCTCCACTGTCTTCACTGTCTCCACTGTCCTCACGGTCTCCACTGTCCTCACTGTCTCCACTGTCCTCACGGTCTCCACTGTCCTCACTGTCTCCACTGTCTCCACTGTCCTCACGGTCTCCACTGTCTCCACTGTCTCCACGGTCTCCACTGTCTCCACGGTCTCCACTGTCTCCACAGTCTCCACGGTCTCCACGGTCTCCACGTCTCCACGGTCTCCACGGTCTCCACGGTCTCCACTGTCCTCACGGTCTCAACTGTCTCCACCGTCCTCACTGTCTCTACTGTCTCCACAGTCTCCACGGTCTTCTCTGTCTCCATTGTCTCCACTGTCTCCACTGTCTCCACGGTCTCCACTGTCTCCACGGTCTCTACTGTCTCCACTGTCTCCACTGTCCTCACTGTCTCCACTGTCTCCACTGTCTCCACTGTCCTCACTGTCTCCACTGTCTCACTGTCCTCACTGTCCTCACTGTCTCCACTGTCCTCACTGTCCTCCACGGTCTCCACTGTCTCCACTGTCTCTACTGTCCTCACTGTCTCCACGGTCTCCACTGTCTCCACTGTCTCCACTGTCCTCACTGTCTCCACTTTCTCCACTGTCTCCACTGTCTCCACGGTCTCTACTGTCTCCACTGTCTCCACTGTCCTCACTGTCTCCACTTTCTCCACTGTCTCTACTGTCTCCACGGTCTCTACTGTCTCCACTGCCTCTTTCATCTGTCTCTACTGTCTCCACCGTCTCCACTGTCTCTACTGTCTCTTGGTGTCTCACTTCCCTATCTCTACTGTCTCTCACTGTCTCTCACTCCCATCACTTGTCTCCTCTCTGTCTCTCTGTCCTCTCTCTCTCCACTCCTCTCCACTGTCTCCACTCTCTCCATGTCCTCACTGTCTCTCACTGTCTCCACTGTCCTCTCTCTCTCTGTCTCTCTCCATCACTGTCTCCACTGTCTCTCTGTCTCTCTCTCTCTCTCTGTCTCCTCTCTCTCTCTCTCTCTGTCTCCACTGTCTCTCTGTCTCCACTCTCTCCACTGTCTCTCTCTCTCTCTACTGTCCTCTCTGTCTCCCACTGTCTCCACTGTCTCCACTGTCCTCGCTGTCTCCACTGTCTCCACTGTCTCTCTGTCCTCTCTGTCTCTCACTGTCTCCACTGTCTCTCTGTCCTCACTCTCTCTCTCTCCACTGTCTCCACTGTCTCACTGTCCTCTCGGTCTCCACTGTCTCTCTCTGTCTCCACTGTCTCCACTGTCCTCTCTCTCCACTGTCTCCACTGTCTCCACTGTCCTCACTGGTCTCTCCACTGTCCTCACTGTCTCCACTGTCTCCACTGTCTCCACGGTCTCTCCACTGTCTTCACTTTCTCCACTGTCGGTGTGTTTCTCACGGTCTCCACTGTCCTCACTGTCTCCACTGTCCTCACGGTCTCCACTGTCCTCACTGTCTCCACTGTCTCTACTGTCCTCACTGTCTTCACTGTCTCTACTGTCCTCACTGACTCCACTGTCTCTACTGTCTCCACTGTCTCCACTGTCTCCACTGTCTTCACTGTCTCCACTGTCTCCACTGTCCTCACTGTCTCCACTGTCTCTACTGTCCTCACTCTCTCTACTGTCCTCACTGTCTCCACTGTCTCTACTGTCTCTACTGTCCTCACTGTCTCCACTGTCTCTACTGTCCTCACTGTCTCCACTGTCTCCACTATCTCCACTGTGATCACTGTCTCTACTGTCCTCACTGTCTCCACTGTCTCCACTGTCTCCACTGTCCTCGCTGTCTCCACTGTCTCCACTGGCTCTACTGTCCTCACGGTCTTCACTGTCTCCACTGTCTCTACTGTCCTCATTGTCTCATCCGCAGTCACTCACCTGGAACACCCCGTGAGTCGTCTAGTCCGCAGTCACTCACCTGGAACACCCCGTGAGTCGTCTAGTCTGCAGTCAGTTGGAACATTCCGTGAGTCGTCTAGTCTGCAGTCACTTGGAACACCCCGTGAGTCGTCTAGTCTGCAGTCACTTGGAACACCCCGTGAGTCGTCTAGTCTGCAGTCACTTGGAACACCCCGTGAGTCGTCTAGTCTGCAGTCACTTGGAACACCCCGTGAGTCGTCTAGTCTGCAGTCACTTGGAACACCCCGTGAGTCGTCTAGTCTGCAGTCACTTGGAACACCCCGTGAGTCGTCTAGTCCGCAGTAACTTAAGTCCCTTCTGTCAGTCTGTTCCAATAAAAAGTGAAAATGTCATATTAGTTCTGCGTTCTTTGATGTCCTTGTAATGTTCACGCTTCCGTGACACTGTGTAGGAGTTAGCAATGTTCATGTGACAATGTCATTCTGTGAAATCGACACTGTTGACGTGACAGTGTCACTGTGGGGAAGGTGACAATGTTAATGAGTCGGTGTGTGTGTGTGTGTGTGTGTGTGTGTGTGTGTGTGTGTGTGGATGTGTATGCTGTACTAAAAGTGCTGTCAGGCCTGTAGACCAAGTGTGTGTGTGTGTGTGTGTGTTTGTGTGTGTGTGTTTGTGCGTGTTTGTGTGTGTGTGTGTTGGTGTGTGTTTGTGTGTGTTTATGTGTGTATGTGTTTGTGTGTGTTTGTGTGTGTTTGTTTGTGTCTGTTTGTGTGTGTGTTTGTGTGTGTGTTTGTGTGTTCTCTACTAGCAGTACCAGATACTCGTAAGACCTGTAGACACGTTGTGACAGAACTGGGTGCAGACTATATGTAGCTTTAAGGGCATGTTCCAATGCTCTGGCTGGATCCCTAATGGAAAGGTGTAGCACGGAAAGAATTAAACCCGTCCCTAACAACTACCGCCGGAGTATCCAACCAAAAGCCACCTAAGACAGAGCTAACCAGTGCAGGCGTTAACTACTTTTCTGACATATTTATTTTACCAGCCAGGGATTTCAAGCTAATTCGTACAACACAATCGCCAGATATTATTTTAGCACAGCAAGTAATTGTTGAACGCCCTGACAGTCGATTTACGCTGCCAGACAAGAAGGTACCCCCAACAGTGTGGCACGTTACTGTATCTAAATGAATTCAGTCGATCGAGAAAACACATCATGTTTTGAAAAACTCATGTCAAGTTAAGGTACTTAATTTATAACTTACCCCTGACGTCACGACAACGTCACGGGAGACATTAACAATAAATTCTAGGGTGTTCAGGTTGTAGTTTCTCGCGATTTCTCTACAGCAAAGTTTAGGGTTAGGGTTAGGGTTAGGTTTAGAAGACACTAGATGAACACTCAAAAAAAAAAAAAAAAAAACCACACAACAGCACCTTCCACCCCTTGAAATAATGGACTGTCAGGTCAGCTGTGGATTTTCCTCGAGGATTTCGTGTTTGGGGTACGTTATAAAATAAGAACCAAAGTTCATATTACCTATTTTCTGTTGACTGCAATAAACAGTCAAATTAACCTCATTAATTTAATCTCAAACTGGATCTGGAATTCAGGTCGTAAGCATACGAAGTTGCCTGGACTTCTCTCAAGGACGTCTGTGTGTACATCGATACGTACAAAAGCATACGAAGTTTCCTGGACATCTCTCAAGGACGTCTGTGTGTACATCGATATGTACAAAAGCATACGAAGTTTCCTGGACTTCTCTCAAGGACGTCTGTGTGTACATCGATACGTACAAAGCAACGGAGAAACTATTTAAAGACTGGTAACAAGTTGTAGGAGACAAATGACAAGACACCAGTCGTAGAGTAGTTCTGGACACTGCAGGTGTCCGGTAGTGGCTCGCTTAGACTGACGATGGACAAGATTTAGAAAAAGCTACAATTCATATTAGTTGATAGGCGTATGGCGTTACAGTAATAGGAAGACTGAAGGAACTAGAGAAGAAGGGAGAGCAAAACGACGTTACCGAACGTCACAAATGCCATGACGTAATGGAGGAAGAAAGTTGTATTGGGAAAGGACATGGACGATTTTCATAGATGTGAAATTCAGTATGTCAGTGTGAACATATATTATTCATTACATTATGCCTCATCCAGCAGTATTAGTATACTGTGTGGGGTTGCAACAGTTTGCAGCAGGTGTAAAAAGTGAAGATAACCGATTTCTTCATTATTTTATTATGAGTGTTGAAATTGATTCCGTGTTACCAGGTGTAAGCTTACGTAAGTTAATACCCGTGTATTTATACTAATTTATTAAATCATAAATAAGCAAAAACAATTGCTCCAACTGTCTTACCATCGATTTGACGTTGAGAAGGAGTTAGCACTATATGTGTACATTCAACTGTAGACTGATACACAATGTCGGTGCTCCCATGTCCAGGTGGGAGTGGTCGTTGAACCGTAGAGCATACAGGCGGACACTGCCACAACAGGCGTGTTGGGGCGCATCTGTGTGCTCGCAATGTGAGCTCTTCGATCAGTGCCAGCTGCTCGTCAAGCCAGTAGATCAATGTGTATGTGTGTGTGCTCGCGCATATGTGTATGTGCTCTATTGCCAGTGCCAGCTGCTCGTCAAGCCAGTAGATCAAGTGTGTGTGTGTGTGTGTGTGTGTGTGTGTATGTGTGTGTGCTCGCGCATATGTGTATGTGCTCTATTACCAGTGCCAGCCACAGTCTGAGTGTATTTGTGAGTGTACGTGTGTGTGTGGGTGAGTGTAAGTGTGTGCGGGCTCTGCAACCAGTTTCAGTTACTCTCCAGGCCTGAAGACCAAGTGTGTTATGTGTGTGTGCTCTGGGAGTGTGTTATGTGTGTGTGCTCTGGGTGTGTGTTATGTGTGTGTGCTCTGGGTGTGTGTGTTATGTGTGTGTGCTCTGGGTGTGTGTGTTATGTGTGTGTGCTCTGGGTGTGTGTTATGTGTGTGTGCTCTGGGTGTGTGTGTTATGTGTGTGTGCTCTGGGTGTGCGTGTATGTGTGTGTGCTCTGGGTGTGCGCTCTATCACCAGTACCAGTTCATCGTCAGGAGAGTAGACCAAATGTGTGTGAGTGTGAGAGAGAGAGAGAGAGAGAGAGAAGTGAGTGCATATGTTTGTGTGCGAGTGAGTATGCGTGTTTACTTTCCCACTAGTGTCAGCCACTCGTCAGGCCCGTAGACTACGTGTGTGTGTGTGTGTGCGCGCGCGCGTGTGTAAGTTCTATGCTACCATTGCCAGCTACTCTTTATGCCAGCAGCCCAGTTGTGTGCATGTGTATGATCTAACACAAGTGCAGCCATTCATCAGGACTGTAGCCCCACTGTGTGCATGTGTATGATCTAACACAAGTGCAGCCATTCATCAGGACTGTAGCCCCACTGTGTGCATGTGTATGATCTAACACAAGTGCAGCCATTCAGGACAGGACTGTAGCTGTAGCCCCACTGTGTGCATGTGTATGATCTAACACAAGTGCAGCCATTCATCAGGACTGTAGCCCCACTGTGTGCATGTGTATGATCTAACACAAGTGCAGCCATTCATCAGGACTGTAGCCCCACTGTGTGCATGTGTATGATCTAACACAAGTGCAGCCATTCATCAGGACTGTAGCCCCACTGTGTGCATGTGTATGATCTAACACAAGTGCAGCCATTCATCAGGACTGTAGCCCCACTGTGTGCATGTGTATGATCTAACACAAGTGCAGCCATTCATCAGGACTGTAGCCCCACTGTGTGCATGTGTATGATCTAACACAAGTGCAGCCATTCATCAGGACTGTAGCCCCACTGTGTGCATGTGTATGATCTAACACAAGTGCAGCCATTCATCAGGACTGTAGCCCCACTGTGTGCATGTGTATGATCTAACACAAGTGCAGCCATTCATCAGGACTGTAGCCCCACTGTGTGCATGTGTATGATCTAACACAAGTGCAGCCATTCATCAGGACTGTAGCCCCACTGTGTGCATGTGTATGATCTAACACAAGTGCAGCCATTCATCAGGACTGTAGCCCCACTGTGTGCATGTGTATGATCTAACACAAGTGCAGCCATTCATCAGGACTGTAGCCCCACTGTGTGCATGTGTATGATCTAACACAAGTGCAGCCATTCATTATCAGGACTGTAGCCCCACTGTGTGCATGTGTATGATCTAACACAAGTGCAGCCATTCATCAGGACTGTAGCCCCACTGTGTGCATGTGTATGATCTAACACAAGTGCAGCCATTCATCAGGACTGTAGCCCCACTGTGTGCATGTGTATGATCTAACACAAGTGCAGCCATTCATCAGGACTGTAGCCCCACTGTGTGCATGTGTATGATCTAACACAAGTGCAGCCATTCATCAGGACTGTAGCCCCACTGTGTGCATGTGTATGATCTAACACAAGTGCAGCCATTCATCAGGACTGTAGCCCCACTGTGTGCATGTGTATGATCTAACACAAGTGCAGCCATTCATCAGGACTGTAGCCCCACTGTGTGCATGTGTATGATCTAACACAAGTGCAGCCATTCATCAGGACTGTAGCCCCACTGTGTGCATGTGTATGATCTAACACAAGTGCAGCCATTCATCAGGACTGTAGCCCCACTGTGTGCATGTGTATGATCTAACACAAGTGCAGCCATTCATCAGGACTGTAGCCCCACTGTGTGCATGTGTATGATCTAACACAAGTGCAGCCATTCATCAGGACTGTAGCCCCACTGTGTGCATGTGTATGATCTAACACAAGTGCAGCCATTCATCAGGACTGTAGCCCCACTGTGTGCATGTGTATGATCTAACACAAGTGCAGCCATTCATCAGGACTGTAGCCCCACTGTGTGCATGTGTATGATCTAACACAAGTGCAGCCATTCATCAGGACTGTAGCCCCACTGTGTGCATGTGTATGATCTAACACAAGTGCAGCCATTCATCAGGACTGTAGCCCCACTGTGTGCATGTGTATGATCTAACACAAGTGCAGCCATTCATCAGGACTGTAGCCCCACTGTGTGCATGTGTATGATCTAACACAAGTGCAGCCATTCATCAGGACTGTAGCCCCACTGTGTGCATGTGTATGATCTAACACAACAGCTATTCATCAGGACTGTAGTTGTGTGCATGTGTTCATCAAGTGCAGCTGTAGCCCCACTGTGTGCATGTGTATGATCTAACACAAGTGCAGCCATTCATCAGGACTGTAGCCCCACTGTGTGCATGTGTATGATCTGTGCCATCATCAGGACTGTAGGTGTGTGTGTGTATGATATTCATCAGGACTGTAGCCCCACTGTGTGCATGTGTATGATCTAACACAAGTGCAGCCATTCATCAGGACTGTAGCCCAGTGTTATGTATATGATCTAACAATGTGCAGTGTTGTGTAGCCCCACTGTGTGTATGTGTATGTCTAACATCAAGTGCCAGCTACCGCTCTACATGTATTATTTTCCAGTGTGCTGTGTTGTACTTCATGCGCCATTGTGTGCAGCTATGTCGTCATATGTATACCAACTGTGTGTGTGCAGTGTGTTTGTGTCTAACACAAGTGTCAGTGTCATCAGCCTATGTGTCCACCACATGTGCCAGCTACTCGTCATATCTGTATACCAAATGTGTGTGAGTGTGTTTGTACTCTACCACATGTGTCAGCTACTCGTCAAGTTTGTGTCAGTGTGTGTGTGTGTCTATGACTGTATGTCTATGTGTACATGCGCACTCTCTACCATTATTTCCAGCTGCTCGTGGGGCCTTCAGGCCAAGTGTATGTGTTCGTGTGTATATGTGTGTGTGTGTGTGTGTGTGTGTGCGCGTGCGTGTGTCCTATACCACAGGACATGTAGCCAGTGTGCTGTGTGTGATCTAACATGTAGACTATGTGTGCGTGTGTGTGCGTGTGTGTGTGTGTACCAAGTGCGTGCTATTCGTCAAGCGTGTAGCGTGAGTGTGTGCACGTGTAGTGCCACAATGTAAACTACTCGTGTGTGTACACCCATGTCCTCGTCAAGCCTGTCTAACACAAATGTATGTGTTGTGTGTGTGTGTATGTGTGTGTGTATGTGTGTGTACAACCATGACTCGTCAAGCCTGTAGACTGTTTGGGTGCATATGTGTGTGTGTATGTGTTAGTGCTAACAACATATGGTGTAAACTACTTTGTCAGGCCTGTGGGTGTGCTCTACCACCATTACCAGCTACTCGTCAAGCCTGTAGACCAAGTTTGTGTGTGTATTTGTGTATTTGTGTGTGCTCTACCACCATTACCAGCTACTCGTCAAGCCTGTAGACTGAGTTTGTGTGTGTATTTGTGTATTTGTGTGTGCTCTACCACCATTACCAGCTACTCGTAACAGCTATGTGTCAAGCCTGTAGACTGAGTTTGTGTGTGTGTTGGTGTATTACCCACCATGCTGTCTCTTATGTGTAGAAACAAAGGTCACCCCACATGCTACACAAACTTATGTGTAAAAACAAAGGTCAACTTATGTGTAAAAACAAAGGTCAAAGAGGCACCCAACATGCTACATTATGTGTACACAACTTATGTGTGTAAAAACAAAGGTCTCAAAGAGGCACCCAACATGCTACACAACTTATGTGTAAAAATAAAGGTCAAAGAGGCACCCAACATGCTACACAACTTATGTGTAAAAAACAAAGGTCAAAGAGGCACCCAACATGCTACACAACTTATGTGTAAAAAAAGGTCAAAGGTCCAACATGCTACACAACTTATGTGTACCCAAAGAGGCACCCAACATGCTACACAACTTATGTGTAAAAAATAAAGGTCAAAGAGGCACCCAACATGCTACACAACTTATGTGTAAAAAATAAAGGTCAAAGAGGCACCCAACATGCTACACAACTTATGTGTAAAAATAAAGGTCAAAGAGGCACCCAACATGCTACACAACTTATGTGTAAAAATAAAGGTCAAAGAGGCACCCAACATGCTACACAACTTATGTGTAAAAAATAAAGGTCAAAGAGGCACCCAACATGCTACACAACTTATGTGTAAAAATAAAGGTCAAAGAGGCACCCAACATGCTACACAACTTATGTGTAAAAATAAAGGTCAAAGAGGCACCCAACATGCTACACAACTTATGTGTAAAAATAAAGGTCAAAGAGGCACCCAACATGCTACACAACTTATGTGTAAAAAAAAAAGGTTAAAGAGGCACCCAACATGCTACACAACTTATGTGTAAAAACAAAGGTCAAAGAGGCACCCAACATGCTACACAACTTATGTGTAAAAATAAAGGTCAAAGAGGCACCCAACATGCTACACAACTTATGTGTAAAAACAAAGGTCAAAGAGGCACCCAACATGCTACACAAACTTATGTGTAAAAAACAAAGGTCAAAGAGGCACCCAACATGCTACACAACTTATGTGTAAAAAAAAAGGTCAAAGAGGCACCCAACATGCTACACAACTTATGTGTAAAAACAAAGGTCAAAGAGGCACCCAACATGCTACACAACTTATGTGTAAAAACAAAGGTCAAAGAGGCACCCAACATGCTACACAACTTATGTGTAAAAAACAAAGGTCAAAGAGGCACCCAACATGCTACACAACTTATGTGTAAAAACAAAGGTCAAAGAGGCACCCAACATGCTACACAACTTATGTGTAAAAACAAAGGTCAAAGAGGCACCCAACATGCTACACAACTTATGTGTAAAAACAAAGGTCAAAGAGGCACCCAACATGCTACACAACTTATGTGTAAAAACAAAGGTCAAAGAGGCACCCAACATGCTACACAACTTATGTGTAAAAAAAAAAAGGTCAAAGAGGCACCCAACATGCTACACAACTTATGTGTAAAAAAACAAAGGTCAAAGAGGCACCCAACATGCTACACAACTTATGTGTAAAAAAAGGTCAAAGAGGTCAAAGAGGCACCCAACATTGCTACACAACTTATGCTACACAACTTATGTGTAAAAATAAAGGTCAAAGAGGCACCCAACATGCTACACAACTTATGTGTAAAAACAAAGGTCAAAGAGGCACCCAACATGCTACACAACTTATGTGTAAAAAAAAAAGGTCAAAGAGGCACCCAACATGCTACACAACTTATGTGTAAAAATAAAGGTCAAAGAGGCACCCAACATGCTACACAACTTATGTGTAAAAATAAAGGTCAAAGAGGCACCCAACATGCTACACAACTTATGTGTAAAAATAAAGGTCAAAGAGGCACCCAACATGCTACACAACTTATGTGTAAAAACAAAGGTCAAAGAGGCACCCAACATGCTACACAACTTATGTGTAAAAACAAAGGTCAAAGAGGCACCCAACATGCTACACAACTTATGTGTAAAAACAAAGGTCAAAGAGGCACCCAACATGCTACACAACTTATGTGTAAAAACAAAGGTCAAAGAGGCACCCAACATGCTACACAACTTATGTGTAAAAACAAAGGTCAAAGAGGCACCCAACATGCTACACAACTTATGTGTAAAAATAAAGGTCAAAGAGGCACCCAACATGCTACACAACTTATGTGTAAAAAAAAAAGGTCAAAGAGGCACCCAACATGCTACACAACTTATGTGTAAAAAAAAAAGAAAGAGGCACCCAACATGCTACACAACTTATGTGTAAAAACAAAGGTCAAAGAGGCACCCAACATGCTACACAACTTATGTGTAAAAAACAAAGGTCAAAGAGGCACCCAACATGCTACACAACTTATGTGTAAAAATAAAGGTCAAAGAGGCACCCAACATGCTACACAACTTATGTGTAAAAAAAGGTCAAAGAGGCACCCAACATGCTACACAACTTATGTGTAAAAAACAAAGGTCAAAGAGGCACCCAACATGCTACACAACTTATGTGTAAAAAAAAGGTCAAAGAGGCAAAGGTCAAAGAGGCACCCAACATGCAACATGCTACACAACTTATGTGTAAAAAAAGGGTAAAGGTCAAAGAGGCACCCAACATGCTACACAACTTATGTGTAAAAATAAAGGTCAAAGAGGCACCCAACATGCTACACAACTTATGTGTAAAAATAAAGGTCAAAGAGGCACCCAACATGCTACACAACTTATGTGTAAAAATAAAGGTCAAAGAGGCACCCAACATGCTACACAACTTATGTGTAAAAATAAAGGTCAAAGAGGGCACCCAACATGCTACACAACTTATGTGTAAAAATAAAGGTCAAAGAGGCACCCAACATGCTACACAACTTATGTGTAAAAATAAAGGTCAAAGAGGCACCCAACATGCTACACAACTTATGTGTAAAAACAAAGGTCAAAGAGGCACCCAACATGCTACACAACTTATGTGTAAAAATAAAGGTCAAAGGTCAAAGAGGCACCCAACATGCTACACAACTTATGTGTAAAAACAAAGGTCAAAGAGGCACCCAACATGCTACACAACTTATGTGTAAAAACAAAGGTCAAAGAGGCACCCAACATGCTACACAACTTATGTGTAAAAACAAAGGTCAAAGAGGCACCCAACATGCTATGTGTAAAAAACAAAGGTCAAAACTTATGTGTAAAAAAAAGGTCAAAGAGGCACCCAACATGCTACACAACTTATGTGTAAAAAACAAAGGTCAAAGAGGCACCCAACATGCTACACAACTTATGTGTAAAAACAAAGGTCAAAGAGGCACCCAACATGCTACACAACTTATGTGTAAAAAAAAAGGTCAAAGAGGCACCCAACATGCTACACAACTTATGTGTAAAAATAAAGGTCAAAGAGGCACCCAACATGCTACACAACTTATGTGTAAAAATAAAGGTCAAAGAGGCACCCAACATGCTACACAACTTATGTGTAAAAATAAAGGTCAAAGAGGCACCCAACATGCTACACAACTTATGTGTAAAAATAAAGGTCAAAGAGGCACCCAACATGCACACAACTTAAAAAATAAAGGTCAAAGAGGCACCCACTACACAACTTATGTGTAAAAATAAAGGTCAAAGAGGCACCCAACATGCTACACAACTTATGTGTAAAAATAAAGGTCAAAGAGGCACCCAACATGCTACACAACTTATGTGTAAAAACAAAGGTCAAAGAGGCACCCAACATGCTACACAACTTATGTGTAAAAATAAAGGTCAAAGAGGCACCCAACATGCTACACAACTTATGTGTAAAAATAAAGGTCAAAGAGGCACCCAACATGCTACACAACTTATGTGTAAAAAAAAAGGTCAAAGAGGCACCCAACATGCTACACAACTTATGTGTAAAAATAAAGGTCAAAGAGGCACCCAACATGCTACACAACTTATGTGTAAAAACAAAGGTCAAAGAGGCACCCAACATGCTACACAACTTATGTGTAAAAACAAAGGTCAAAGAGGCACCCAACATTATGTGTAAAAAAAAAGGTCAAAGAGGCACCCAACATGCTACACAACTTATGTGTAAAAAAAAAGGTCAAAGAGGCACCCAACATGCTACACAACTTATGTGTAAAAACAAAGGTCAAAGAGGCACCCAACATGCTACACAACTTATGTGTAAAAATAAAGGTCAAAGAGGCACCCAACATGCTACACAACTTATGTGTAAAAACAAAGGTCAAAGAGGCACCCAACATGCTACACAACTTATGTGTAAAAAAGGTCAAAGAGGCAAACACAACTTATGTGTCAAAGAGGCACCCAACATGCTACACAACTTATGTGTAAAAACAAAGGTCAAAGAGGCACCCAACATGCTACACAACTTATGTGTAAAAACAAAGGTCAAAGAGGCACCCAACATGCTACACAACTTATGTGTAAAAACAAAGGTCAATGAGGCACCCAACATTCTACACAACTTATGTGTAAAAACAAAGGTCAATGAGGCACCCAACATTCTACACAACTTATGTGTAAAAATAAAGGTCAATGAGGCACCCAACATTCTACACAACTTATGTGTAAAAACAAAGGTCAAAGAGGCACCCAACATTCTACACAACTTATGTGTAAAAATAAAGGTCAAAGAGGCACCCAACATGCTACACAACTTATGTGTAAAAACAAAGGTCAAAGAGGCACCCAACATGCTACACAACTTATGTGTAAAAACAAAGGTCAAAGAGGCACCCAACATGCTACACAACTTATGTGTAAAAACAAAGGTCAAAGAGGCACCCAACATGCTACACAACTTATGTGTAAAAAAGGTAAAGGTCAAAGAGGCACCCAACATGCTACACAACTTATGTGTAAAAACAAAGGTCAAAGAGGCACCCAACATGCTACACAACTTATGTGTAAAAATAAAGGTCAAAGAGGCACCCAACATGCTACACAACTTATGTGTAAAAACAAAGGTCAAAGAGGCACCCAACATGCTACACAACTTATGTGTAAAAACAAAGGTCAAAGAGGCACCCAACATGCTACACAACTTATGTGTAAAAAAAAAGGTCAAAGAGGCACCCAACATGCTACACAACTTATGTGTAAAAATAAAGGTCAAAGAGGCACCCAACATGCTACACAACTTATGTGTAAAAACAAAGGTCAAAGAGGCACCCAACATGCTACACAACTTATGTGTAAAAACAAAGGTCAAAGAGGCACCCAACATGCTACACAACTTATGTGTAAAAACAAAGGTCAAAGAGGCACCCAACATGCTACACAACTTATGTGTAAAAACAAAGGTCAAAGAGGCACCCAACATGCTACACAACTTATGTGTAAAAACAAAGGTCAAAGAGGCACCCAACATGCTACACAACTTATGTGTAAAAACAAAGGTCAAAGAGGCACCCAACATGCTACACAACTTATGTGTAAAAACAAAGGTCAAAGAGGCACCCAACATGCTACACAACTTATGTGTAAAAACAAAGGTCAAAGAGGCACCCAACATGCTACACAACTTATGTGTAAAAACAAAGGTCAAAGAGGCACCCAACATGCTACACAACTTATGTGTAAAAACAAAGGTCAAAGAGGCACCCAACATGCTACACAACTTATGTGTAAAAACAAAGGTCAAAGAGGCACCCAACATGCTACACAACTTATGTGTAAAAACAAAGGTCAAAGAGGCACCCAACATGCTACACAACTTATGTGTAAAAACAAAGGTCAAAGAGGCACCCAACATGCTACACAACTTATGTGTAAAAACAAAGGTCAAAGAGGCACCCAACATGCTACACAACTTATGTGTAAAAAAAAAGGTCAAAGAGGCACCCAACATGCTACACAACTTATGTGTAAAAACAAAGGTCAAAGAGGCACCCAACATGCTACACAACTTATGTGTAAAAAACAAAGGTCAAAGAGGCACCCAACATGCTACACAACTTATGTGTAAAAACAAAGGTCAAAGAGGCACCCAACATGCTACACAACTTATGTGTAAAAACAAAGGTCAAAGAGGCACCCCACATGCTACACAACTTATGTGTAAAAATAAAGGTCAATGAGGCACCCAACATGCTACACAACTTATGTGTAAAAATAAAGGTCAAAGAGGCACCCAACATGCTACACAACTTATGTGTAAAAATAAAGGTCAAAGAGGCACCCAACATGCTACACAACTTATGTGTAAAAATAAAGGTCAATGAGGCACCCAACATGCTACACAACTTATGTGTAAAAATAAAGGTCGATGCACTTTTTTTTACCAGTAACTCATGAGACCTATTGTGACTGACTGACTTTTTACCCCACCAGGACATCACACAAGCTATAAACACCCGATGACACAAAGTGCCACCATGTGGATGAGGATCGCCGTGGAGAGGTCCCAGAAACCGCGTTCAGACATTTGGCCATATGTATGGCCTGCCTATATTGCGGCCCCTGGCAAAAGCCAGAGTAGGGCTTCAAATGACAAAAAATTTCGTCCTAAAAAGGACGAAATTGGATAAAATATTGTGCTATTATCACACTGTATATACCGATTGGCTCTCCAGGGGTGATGTGGTCAAAATGATGCCGGCCGCCTTTTTCTCCCCACGACACTTTTACCAATTTTAGCCTGTGTTGACCTGAGAACAAGAGCCATTGTTTGTCTAAACGCACGCGTCAGGCAATAAATAGTGCGATCTGTTGTTTGTGGTTTCATTGCTCACATTGATAGCGGGGAATCATTGTTAGGATTACCTGTTGTATATTCACCGCATCATTTCACGAAACATCAAAATAACAAATAGAAATGTAGCCTCCAATAGGCGATTAGCGCCTGTCCTAGCTACAAACTTACGGCCCCATAAACTGAAGTTTCAACAATGAGTTCTCCCTGCCAGAAGACAGTTGACAACACTAGTTTTCTGTTTAAGAATAGAGGGACCAAACACTAGCAGAGATTCGACATTTTAAAGAGCGTGTGAGAACAATAGGGGAGGGGGTGAAAGGGCCTCACGCAAATAACCGATTGTAGACAGTAAAAGCAGTGAACTAACTCATTTTGTTGGCTGTAATTGTGTTTTCAGTAATGGTACAATGAGACGTGTACGTTTGGAAGAACAATGAAATACACTACATCTAAAATAAGCAGCCTGCAGAATATTTTGCTGATAAAGTAAACTCGCAAACGTGAATAAAACTGGATTCAACAAATGTTTTCAGTCAGGATTTTAAAAAGACTGTGGAAGTATCACATGACAAGAAGCCCGTACTAAAACATAAAGTTATAATATCAATTGTGGGAGTGGGGGATAATTATGGAAACGAGGAACTTCTCATTTTTGTTCCATCTCTTTTTTCTCTATCTATCATTGGCTGACTTGTCCTAGAATTTACCCAGAAATCATTTCGTCAATGGTACTGATTTACTGCCATAGTCTACTCAAGAAGAAACTTTTCAGCTGAAGTTTAAATCAAGGGCTGAGAATAAAATCATATTTTTAGACTTGTGTTTTTTTTCTTCTTTATCTTAGCAAATTAGTTATTCGTTTTCTTTCTTCATTTTTCTTTCTGTTAACCATCACAATGATTGTTGTCGGTAATTGTTTCTTGTATTATTCGATACTTTTATTTATGTGCATTTATTTGTCTCTGTGATCTCGTCAAAAGTGCTTGTGAGTTCTCTTGTTGTCTTCATCTGTTTATAACATGTGGATATGTTGAGTTAAGGGGGTGGGGTTTAAAAGTTGGGGACCACTGGATTAGTTGAAAGCCTGCTGACCTTTGATAACACAAAGTTAAACTAAAGAGCGGGCGATTCGCTAAAACAGTTAGGTTATTGCCACAACATACATACGACTTCAGTGGTGATAGGTTACACTCTTATCCTACTCATGAAATCAGAAGCAATATTAATCAAACATACACACCACAACTGTCCAGAGAACCATGAACAAAGATAAATCAGGCACACAACAATCTAAATTCTGATGGTGAAATTCTACTCCAGTCAACGGGTCCAAAACCAGAAATGAGGACAACGACTGGAGAAGGGGCGAACAGATAGAGATATAAAGTAGAGATATAAAGTAGAGATATAAAGTAGAGATATAAAGTAGAGATATACAGTAGAGACATAAAGTAGAGATATAAAGTTGAGATTTAAAGTAGAGATATAAAGTAGAGACATAAAGTTGAAATATAAAGGTATTAATACAAACTAAAAGAGGAGTTTTCAATACATTGTAAAATATCTGCAAGCCTAACGAAATTAAAACTAGTTTTAAACTTGAAACATTTGGTCCTAACATCAATTCAGTATTGTCGTATAGAACGAACGAACGAACGTACGAACGAACAAACAAACAAAGTTTATTTTCAAAGGGTTACAAATTGGGCACGCAGGCCTGTCTGACATTCGGCCCTTCTAAGCACTCATTTTTCAGAGTACCAATGCCTGTTATCAATAATGCATGTTATAGAGAAAAAAAAAAGAAATTTAAATTCTAGAATAATGCATACACGCATCATGTTTACACAATCGTACACATTCACACACACGTATACATATTCCTACCTTCTCCCTCATGCACACTCATATACGGACATACGTAATACATACACACATGCATCTACGTACAAAAATAAATATAAAATACATACATATACATAGACATAAATGCACAAACAGAAAATAGACACACATACATTTATGGATATACATGCACACACACATCCCATACATACACACATATACATGCATCCATACATACACACATATACATGCATCCATGCATACACACATGTACAATCACATGTACATACACCAACATATGCCCACAACCACACATTTACACTCAAATGAATACATACACTCACATACATGCATACTTACACATATTTATACATACACTCACATCTTTACACACATACATGCATACCTAAATAAACACACATACACACACATACTTACACAGTTAAATATGCATACATACATCCACCAACATGCATACATACACACATAGATACATACATACATGCATATAAGTAAGTAGATGATTGTATGTGTATGTGTATTTATGTATGTATGTGGGTGTATGTAGGTATATGTAGCTGTGTAGGTATGTGGGTGTTTGTGTATTTATAAGAGCCGAAAAGTGGAGAACTACTAAAATAATTACTAATAAAGTACAACCATTCATGAAATGGTGTCTCCACATACTATAGGGAATTAAATAGTTTGAATTGGTAAATAGACAAATTGGTAAAACAGACGGATCCGTTATACGCCAAAGAAGAAGTGCATGGGCATTTACAGCACGCTCAGCGGGCAGAACAGTCAAAGAAGCCAACGGCGCCTTCTCCATGACAACCAGCAGCATGACGATGGAGGTGATGGCAGTGACACAAGCGCTTGCCTGGCTTGAAACACAAAAATACACCCGCGTGTGTATACTCAGTGATTCAATGAGTATGATCCGGAGGGTTCAGGCAGGTTCAGTGCGAAGACAATGGCTTGAATCATTACAGAAGTCCACTGTCCGTGGAGTCACCTTTATTTTTGTTCCGGGACACGCAGGCGTCGATGGAAATGAAAGAGCTGACAGGTTGGCTGGATCCGCTATCACTACCGACGGTCAGCCTATGGATCATGCTGATATTATCAATGCCCTCAGAGAAGTGGGAAGGATAGACGACTTTGGTGGCAGTGAATCCACATCACTCGCCAGAATGGCAGACTTGGGAATTAAGATCGGCACAGCAAAAAACGAGACGCACACCAGCTACGCCAGAAGACATGTTAATCAACATAGAACTGGTACTATTAGCCATTGGGGTTCATACTGAGGGGAGGATCTGAGCACCTATGGACATGTCCGGAGTGCAATGAGGATAACCCAACTAACTAACTAACTAACAAATAGTTTGATAGATTTGCTGGTGTATGACGCTTGGGGACTGGACAAACTCAAGTAAATTCAGAGATGCGGAAGATACGTTGAGAAAACATAAGTACAATATAGCTGAAGCTCTACACTGAAACCCGCTTGGTCAAAAGTACCCCCACCCCAATAGCAAACAGAAAAAGGTTTCTCATACAGCTGAAAGGTTTCTTATACAGCTGAAAGGTTTCTAATACAGCTGAAAGGTTTCTCATACAGCTGAAAGGTTTCTTATACAGCTGAAAGGTTTCTTATACAGCTGAAAGGTTTCTTATACAGCTGAAAGGTTTCTCATACAGCTGAAAGGTTTCTCATACAGCTGAAAGGTTTCTCATACAGCTGAAAGGTTTCTTATACAACTGAAAGGTTTCTCATACAGCTGAAAGGTTTCTCATACAGCTGAAAGGTTTCTTATACAGCTGAAAGGTTTCTAATACAGCTGAAAGGTTTCTCATACAGCTGAAAGGTTTCTTATACAGCTGAAAGGTTTCTTATACAGCTGAAAGGTTTCTTATACAGCTGAAAGGTTTCTCATACAGCTGAAAGGTTTCTCATACAGCTGAAAGGTTTCTCATACAGCTGAAAGGTTTCTTATACAACTGAAAGGTTTCTCATACAGCTGAAAGGTTTCTCATACAGCTGAAATGTTTCTTATACAGCTGAAAGGTTTCTCATGCAGCTGAAAGGTTTCTTATACAGCTGAAGGGTTTCTTATACAGCTGAAAGGTTTCTTATACAGCTGAAAGGTTTCTCATACAGCTGAAAGGTTTCTCATATAGCTGAAAGGTTTCTTATACAGCTGAAAGGTTTCTCATACAGCTGAAAGGTTTCTCATACAGCTGAAAGGTTTCTTATACAGCTGAAAGCTTTCTCATACAGCTGAAAGGTTTCTCATACAGCTGAAAGGTTTCTTATACAGCTGAAAGGTTTCTCATACAGCTAAAAGGTTTCTTATACAGCTGAAAGGTTTCTCATATAGCTGAAAGGTTTCTCATACAGCTGAAAGGCTTCTTATACAGCTGAAAGGTTTCTCATACAGCTGAAAGGTTTCTCATACAGCTGAAAGGTTTCTTATACAGCTGAAAGGTTTTTCATACAGCTGAAAGGTTTCTTAAACAGCTGAAAGGTTTCTTATACAGTTGAAAGGTTTCTTATACAGCTGAAAGGTTTGGATGTGAATCAGGTTATGGAGTTTAAATATCTAGCAAGTATGATCACAGAAGATGGTAGAATTGACAGAGAAATAGAAACCAGATGTCAAAAAGGTAGTGCACTTATATACCAATTGTCGCCATTATTAGGACATCCAAGCCTAACTATGAGTGCAAAGAGACAGAAAACAGCAAAGTCATTACAACATTTATATATAGTCATGTTTCCCTTTGTTCTCCCCCTACATCATTTCCCTACCTAATTCATTCTCTCTTGCTTTATCTTTATTTTTCCCTTTTTTATAGGCTTAAAATATACAACGGAAGGGGTTTCTTTTTTATCCACCTTCTTGTAGACTGGAGGACATCATAAATATTTTGATTAAGTTAATGTGATTGAAATATTCTTTTGTTTTTCTTATGATACACATAACACCCCATATCTGAAATGATGGTTGAAATGAATAATGAAAGACAAGTGGCAGTTTCGCATACCCACAAGAGCAATGATGATTTGCACAAACATACATTATACAAATAAACGACAACACGGTTATTAACACACCGACAAAAACCTACAACGTAATTAAGGCAAACACGACACTGAACAAACACTACACTGAACAAAAGCTACACTGAACAAACACTACACAGAACAAACAAACACTACACTGAACTAACACTACACTGAAAATAAAACAACACAAACGGACACAGCACTAAACAAACACTACACTGAACAAACACTACACTGAACAAACACTACACTGAACGAACAAACACTACAGTGAACAAACACTACACTGAACAAACAAACTCTACACTAAAAAAACACTGCACTGAACAAACAAACACTGCACTGAACAAGCAAACACTACACCTAACAACAACAAAAAGAAACTTCACTAAACAAACAAACACTACTCTGAACAAACACTACTCTAAACAAACACTACACTGAACAAACACTACACTGAACAAAAACTACACTGAACAAACACTACACTGAACGAACAAAAACTACACTAAACAAACTCTACTCTAAACAAACACTACTCTAAACAAACACTAAACTGAACAAACACTACACTGAACAAACACTGCACTGAAAAAACACTACACTGAATAAACACAACACTGAACAAACAACACTACACTGAACAAACAACCACTATACAGAACAATCACTGCACTGAACAAACAAACACTACACTGAACAAATACTATGCTAAATAAGCACCATACTGAACAAACAAACACTACGCTGAATAAACAAACTCTACACTGAACAAACAAACACTACACTGAACAAACAAACACTACACTGAACAAACAAACACTACAAGGAACAAACACTACACTGAACAAACAAACACTATACTGAACAGACAAACACTACAAGGAACAAACACTACACTGAAGAAAACTACCCTGAACAAACACAACTGTTGTTTTTTAAATTTAAAAAAAGCAAGAAACTAGAAAGCCTCCGAGTGAACTAGAATTTGCAAAATACAAAATATGTCTATCCTTTGATTTGCTTGCTAGCAGGGAATGTATCTCAGCAATATGTGATTGCCTAGCACGGAATGTATCTTAGCAAAATGTGATTGCCTAGCACGGAATGTATCTCAGCAAAATGTGATTGCCTAGCACGGAATGTATCTCAGCAAAATGTGATTGCCTAGCACGGAATGTATCTTAGCAAAATGTGATTGCCTAGCACGGAATGTATCTTAGCAAAATGTGATTGCCTAGCACGGAATGTATCTTAGCAAAATGTGATTGCCTAGCACGGAATGTATCTTAGCAATATGTGATTGCCTAGCACGGAATGTATCTTAGCAAAATGTGATTGCCTAGCACGGAATGTATCTTAGCAAAATGTGATTGCCTAGCACGGAATGTATCTTAGCAAAATGTGATTGCCTAGCACGGAATGTATCTTAGCAATATGTGATTGCCTAGCACGGAATGTATCTTAGCAAAATGTGATTGCCTAGCACGGAATGTATCTTAGCAATATGTGATTGCCTAGCACGGAATGTATCTCAGCAATATGTGATTGCCACTTTATTTTTCCAGTGAATACACCCGTATCCGAGATAGAGTTGGAGCAATCATTGAAATTTGATGCATGCGTGAATTTAGTTTTTAATGGGATCTTTGTGTGGACTTGAAAAACATACACGATACTTACAAATGGCATCACTTGTAAAAACACTTACAAAACACCTACAATGCATTACATGCAAACATTATACTGAACAAACACGTTTTTCGAATTAAACAAAAATAAATATTCATCAAGTATTTTTCTCACACATTTTACATTATTTCAAGTATTTTTTTCATACATTTCATATTATTAAATATATTTTTTCATACAGTTCACAATATTTCAAGTATTTTTTTTTCCATACAGTTCACATTATTTCAAGTATTTTTTTCATACATTTCACATTATTTTAGGTATTTTTTCATATTTTACATTATTTCAATTATTTTTGTCATACATTTCACATTATTTAAAGTATGTTGTTATGTATATTTGTCATTCAACGCATTATTATTGTTATTATTATTAATATTATTCATAAGCATTATTTATTATTATTATTGTGCGGAATGGCAGGTAAATATAATGTATGTATGTATGTTTGTATGTATGTATGTATGTATGTATGTATGTATGTATGTATGTATGTATGTATGTATGTCTGTATGTATGTATGTATGTATGTATGTATGTATGTATGTATGTATGTATGTATGTATGTATGTATGTATGTATGTATGTATGTATGTATGTGTGTATGTATGAATTTATGTATGTATGTGATGTGTTAAAGAATTCTGGTGTGATGTGTAAAAGAATTATGGTGTGATGTGTGGAGGAAGTCTGATGTGATGTGTGAAGATGTCTGGTGTGATGTGTGAAAGATGTCTGGTGTGATGTGTGAAAGATGTCTGGTGTTATGTGTGAAAGATGTCTGGTGTGATGTGTGACAGATGTCTGATGTGATGTGTGAAAGATGTCTGATGTGATGTGTGAAAGATGTCTGATGTGATGTGTGAAAGATGTCTTATGTGATGTGTGAAAGATGTCTGATGTGATGTGTGAGAGAAGTCTGATGTTATGTGTGAAAGATGTCTGATGTGATGTGTGAAAGATGTCTGATGTGATGTGTGAAAGATGTTTGATGTGATGTGTGAAAGATATATGATGTGGTGTGTGAAAGATGTCTGATGTGATGTGTAGAAAAAATCTGGTGTGATGTGTGAGAGAAGTCTGATATGATGTGTGAAAGTTGTCTGATGTGATGTGTGAAAGATGTCTGATGTGATGTGTGAAAGATGTCTGATGTGATGTGTGAAAGATGTCTGATGTGATGTGTGAATGATGTCTGATGTGATGTGTGAGAGAAGTCTGATGTTATGTGTGAAAGATGTCTGATGTGATGTGTGAAAGATGTATGATGTGATGTGTGAAAGATGTTTGATGTGATGTGTGAAAGATATATGATGTGGTGTGTGAAAGATGTCTGATGTGATGTGTAGAAAAAATCTGGTGTGATGTGTGAGAGAAGTCTGATATGATGTGTGAAAGTTGTCTGATGTGATGTGTGAAAGATGTCTGATGCGATGTGTGCAACAATATCAGACTTTGATGTGGACAGTGACAACTGGCCCGGAGACGACAAAGACTGGGTAAGGGAGGCTACTACTGTAATTGATTATATGTTACAGAAATGATTTGATTGTTTCCCTTCTTTAGATATCAAGAACTAAACCTGGACAAGTACAGCTAGTAGTTTACAGACGGGGCTTTTGTTTTGTTCTAGAGAGTGGCAGTGTGTTTAAAACAAGTAGTCTATCCTCACCACGAAATGTCTATTACAGTAGCTCAACCAATGATGCCAGTACTGCTTACTTTTGCGTACCGCTAGATGATGCCCTGTTTATAAACATAACAGGTTTAGGAATAGTGGACTCTGAGAAATAGTGAAGTGGACAGAGCAAAAGTAGGCTTTGAGAATTAGTGGGCTTTGAAAAATAGTGGGCTTTGGGAAATAGTGGGGTTTGAGAAATAATGGGCTTTGAGAAATGGTAGACTTTGAGAAATGGTAGACTTTGAGAAATAGTAGACTTTGAGAAATAGTAAACTTTGAGAAATAGTAAACTTTGAGAAATAAATAGTAGACTTTGAGAAATAAATAGTAGACTTTGTGAAATAATGGAGAGGACTTAGAGAAATAAAGGACTTTGAGAAAAAATGAGCTTAAAGAAATAGTGCACTGAGAAAAAGTAGGCTTAAAGAAATAGTGAACTTTGAGAAACAGCGAGCTTAGAGAAACAGTGGACTTTGACAAATTGTGAATTACAAATTGCTTGAATTTTTGAAATAGTGTAAGTTTAGTGATAATGGTATATTTGAAATAGTCGATGTTTAAAAACCAATTGTATTATTTAATTAGTAGATGTTTAGACAAATGAGTGTTATAAAAACATTCTTAGAATACCATGGATCAGGGAGAGGAAAAACATCGACATTCTGAACGAGTTGAACATCAAGGACAACTGGCTCATAAACAGCATCCTGTCCCGAAAGTTAAAGTATTTTGGCCATATCAAGTGTCATGGTGGCTTGGACAAGACGGTGATGGAAGGTGCAGTTTGTGGAAGGCGAGGCAGGGATCGACCAGAGCGAAGATGGATACAAGACATTGAAGACGCATTGGCATTGAAGCACATGGGGCTGGAGAGCTGGCTAGGGAAAGGGATACTTTCAGGCGTGTCGTTAAGAGAGCGACGTTCTGTAAAGGACTTGCTGATTGATGGTGAGATGTTTAGACATTGTGAAATTTACAAAAAGTGGAATATTAAAATGGTTATTGTTGCCAAATTTGGATAAGAACACCTCCTCATTTTGATCTTCTGAAATGAGGACACCTCTGTTAACATTAAACTGCATTGCAATTGTTCTGTTCTATGTGGAATTTTCTGACTACCTGATTGATTTTTTTTTATGTTTATGTGTAGAGAATGTCTTTATTGTGCATCAAATATCGATAAAATTGCCCGTAGAATGTCTTTTAGTGCATCAAATGTCCATAAAACTGCCTGTACAATGTCTTTATTGTCCTTCAAATGTCCATAAAACTGCCTGTACAATGTCTTTATTGTGCTTCAAATGTCCATAACATTTCCTGTAGAATGTCTTTTAGTGCATCAAATGTCTATAAAACTGCTTGCATGGGAAATATTTGAAACTATCTGTACCCAGCCACGCGTTGCTGTGGCCCAGAATGGTGAAATGGAGAAGAAAAAAAATAGCTCTCAGCTAAGAGTGTCTGTCATATCCCACCCCCTCCTCTCCCCTCGACCCAGTCATGTCTCCCTCTCCGAAGGATTGAAAAATCATCCTTGGCGAAATTACTAAAATAGAAATAGTTATTAAATGAGAACTATAAAATAATGTTTTAAGCTCTCTCAGTTAACAGTGTCTGGCATCAAAACACCCCCCCCCCCCCCCACCCCACTAATCATATTATCCTCTCCGAAGGATGAGAAAGTCATCATCTGTCGAAAAATTGTAACTAAATTGAGCTTGGCATCCATGTCCACCCAGCCTAAAATGGGTAGCATTAATTTGTACTGAGAAGTAAATATGGCCAGTGTAACAGCTACCACATCACACATCCAGTACCAGTACTACTGCTACCACTACCATCACCACCATCACAACAACAAAAACTGTCACTACAGTCTGTGTGGGTCAGAGGGGTTAGCGCAGCATGATGTCGCCACGGACTGTTTAGTTTAATTTTGCCCCCGAAATAGAAGGGAAAACAATTACTACATCACGTAACCAGTGATGGAACCCACAGTAAAAAGTACACTACACTCACAATTAGCGGAGAGAAATACCCCGCACCCGTCATCTCTCCCTCTCCGGATGGACGATTTTTAACTGACCTTGGCATCCGTGTCCACCCAAACTAAACTGGACTGTAAGCCGTCTTAGTTAACAGTTTCTGTCATTGCCGAATAGTTTTTGAGGCTAACTGGGACTCAGCTGAAATCGGATGTCTTTGGGCGAGAGGTAAAGATATCGCAGGCTAGCTGTAAACCACAACACAAAGTGGCAAACACCCTTTTAAGGAAAAAATAACAATTATTACCCAGCGGGGAATCGAATACCGGTCACCCGCCTGAAGGGCGGAATGCTCACAACTATACTACCGAACAATAAAGAGTTTAGGTCAGATATCGCAGCCTAGCTGTAAACCCCAACACAACGTGGCAACGGCCTCTTGAGGGCGAAGGAAGATTACCCGTGACATGACCATTGAGCAGGCTAGCTGTAACCCCTAAACCAAAAAAAGGCGTAGATATCGCAGCCTAGCCATTACCCACAACGCAACGTGACAGCCGCCCAGTTGAGGAATAAAAAAAAAAAAGAATTATATCATCTAGCGGGGATTTGAACGCGGGTCACCGGCATGAAAGGCCGATTATATTTTCTTTTTCTTCTTCTTCGTTCACCGTCTGTGAATCCCGGCGGAAGGTCCCGGTTAATCGTCCGCTTAGACTTTTGGCTTTTACCTAAACTCAGGTTAAATTTACAACTATGTTACCAAACACTCAAGCAGATTGTAGAAATGAGATTATATAGTAATGCAAAGTTCAATAAGAGCTCAGCAGTCAAAAATGGTCAATCAACTAAAAACAAATCCGGCCCGCAACAAAACAAATAATGATTCGACTGTTGCTGGAGCTACGTAGTTCGTAGTTTGTGCGATTTTCTGACAAAAAAAATCACACTTTGAGTCAAAGGCAACGTTGTGTGAAAAGTTGAAAGCAATCGGTTCAGTAGTGTGTGAGTCTATAGTTAACAAACTCGAAAAATTAACATTTTTATTAATATAGATTATTAATATAGATTGAATTTTACAAATGATTTCTCTCATTGGTCAGTTAGGCATAGATCAAAAAAATATCCTATCTACCGAAATACTGTGTACTGGAATAGCAAAGAAAAACTGTGCTATCTTCACGATTTCATATCATTACTACTCAAATTTTTAAAACAACCCTGTTGCTTGCAATAGTAATAGGTTTTTGTGTGAGTCGCCATTGTTTACAGGCAAACACTGGCCTGCGGATCGGAGAGTCCTGCGTTCGAATCCAAATGGAGTCGGTCCTAGTGGACGCACCCGTGAACGGTGCTGCGTAACAGGCCAGGGAAGTAAAGACGGCCGGCGCGATGTTGACCACATCACCCACCGAGTGGCGTCTGGTTTGTAAAATAAAGGTCTAGACCCAGATGCCCAAATACGCCAATGCTCCCCCGATTGTTTGCTACATCAAATGTTGAAGTTTGGAGCGGTCGTCCATCTTGTATAGGTTGCTAACAAGTTTGGGAGAGTCCAACATCTTGGTGGAGAGTCCAACATCTTGGTGGAGAGTCTAACATCTTGGTGGAGAGTCCAACATCTTGGTGGAGAGTCTAGTCCAACATCTTGGTGGAGAAAGCCCACAATCTTGGTGGAGAGAGCCCACAATCTTGGTGGAGAGAGCCCACAATCTTGGTTGAGAGAGCCCACAATCTTGGTTGAGAGAGCCCACAATCTTGGTTGAGAGAGCCCACATTCTTGGTTGAGAGAACCCACAATCTTGGTTGAGAGAGCCCACAATCTTGGTTGAGAGAGCCCACAATCTTGGTTGAGAGAGCACACAATCGTGGTTGAGAGAGCCCACAATCTTGGTTGAGAGAGCCCACATTCTTGGTTGAGAGAGCCCACATTCTTGGTTGAGATAACCCACAATCTTGGTTGAGAGAACCCACAATCTTGGTTGAGAGAGCCCACAATCGTGGTTGAGAGAACCCACATTCTTGGTTGAGAGAATCCACAATCTTAGTTGGGAGAACACACAATCTTGGTTGAGAGGTCCCACAATCTTGGTTGAGAGAGCCCACAATCTTGGTTGAGATAGCCCACGATCTTGGTTGAGAGAGCCTACATTCTTGGTTGAGAGAGCTTAAATCTTGGTTGAGAGAATCCACATTCTTGGTTGAGAGAACCCACATTCTTGGTTGAGAGAACCCACAATCTTGGTTGAGAGAACCCACATTCTTGGTTGAGAGAATCCACAATCTTGGTTGAGAGAGCCCACAATCTTGGTTGAGAGGTCCCACAATCTTGGTTGAGAGAGCCCACAATCTTGGTTGAGATAGCCCATGATCTTGGTTGAGAGAGCCTACATTCTTGGTTGAGAGAGCTTAAATCTTGGTTGAGAGAATCCACATTCTTGGTTGAGAGAACCCACAATCTTGGTTGAGAGAACCCACATTCTTGGTTGAGAGAACCCATATTCTTGGTTGAGAGAACCCACATTCTTGGTTGAGAGTGCCTACATTATTGGTTAAGAGAGCCAAGAAGATTGGCTGACACCTACACCACTGAACATCGCTGTTGTTTCCCACATATGTGAAAGCAAAATCAACTTTCACGGTGTAACATCCGAGAAGTTTGTAATCAATAATGGAGTGAAACGCGTATGTGAATTTGCTCCTACCATCTTTGGAATGTATTTCTCACACCCTTTGAAATATGCTTTCGTAGGTCTATCATTAACACCTTGCACCATAACCTTTGTCTTCTTTTTGCTGACTGTTAGTCAAATTCACAGCACACACCAGCAAAGGCAGATAGCAAACATTGCAGCTCCTCCTCTGAGTAGGTAGTTATTGCGGCATCATCTGCAAACAGCAGCTCTCTGAGAAGTACCTTTCTTATCCTGGTTTTGGCCTTCAGCCTGCGAGCATTGTAAAGGCTGCCATCAGATCGAGAATGAATGAAAATACCACCCTCCTGATCTCGAAAGGCATGTGTCAAAAGTAGTGAAGAGGGTAGGAGCAAGTACACACCCCTGCTTCACTCCATGTTTGATTACAAAATCCTCCGATGTTACACCATCAAAATTGATTGTACCTTTCATACCTGCGTGGAACGACTCAATAATGCTCAGTAGAGTAGGTGGACACCTTATCTTTTTCAGTGCAGACCGTTTCGACTAACCAGACTAACCAAATAAAATGCCTTGGAAGATCAATAAAAGCAACATACAGTGGTTGACTTTGTTCGCGCTTTTTTCCTGCAACTTTCGTAATGAAAAAATCATATCAGTGGCAGATCGGTTCCCACAAAAGCCATACTGAGACTCTGGGTAAACGCGATCTCCAAGGATCTGGAGTCTTCGCAGAACAACTCTCGGTTAGAGTGTCTGGCTTGTTGCTTCAAACCAGTCCTTACTTCTTTCTTCTCTAAACTCATAGACTAATACAGCTTTTTTGTAAACAGTCACCCTAATTTCATCCCATTATAGGCTTGCTGTAAAGTTATCCTGGATATCAGTGAAAGCATTTTCAAGCTATTGTTGAAACTCAAAACGCTTTTCAAGGTCTTTAGTTTTGGAAATATGTAACCTAGTGATTTATTTGTTTTTTGAAGTGAAAATTCTCTTTGGTTTCATCCGAACTCTTGCAGCAACTAGGGAATGGTCAGTATTACAGTCAGCACTGTGGTAGCTGCGAGTTAGTGATACACAGTTTAAGTGCTGCCTCCTTGTGAGAATAAGGTCCAGCTGGTGCCAGTGGCCAGATCTTGGATGTTTCCATGACACCTTATGGCGGTCTTTAGTTTTGAAAAAGGAGTTTGTGATGCACAAGTCACTTCTGATGCAGAATTCTAGTAGTCTGCCCATTTTTATTCATGTGGCCAACATTATATTTTCCAAGACAAACTGGCCATGTGTTTGAGTCTGACCCTGAGTATTAAAATCACCAAGTATATAGATGAGGTCAGATTTAGAAATTGATTTCACTGCGTTATCTATGTCCTCATAAAAAGATTTCTTTGCGTCCTCTGTTGACGTTAGAGTTGGTGCATATGCAGTAACAAGGGTAATAAAACCGCTTGAGGTAGACAATCGTAGGAATAATATTCTGTCACTTCCTCCAGTTGGACTCTCAACTAATCCTAACAGTGAATTCTTAACTGCAAATCCCACTCCATACATCCTGATTTCTTCCTGGCCTCTGCCTTTCCAGAAAAATGTATAATTATTTTCTCAAATAGACCCATCATCTGGCAGACAGCGTTTCCTGTAGGCCAGCAATATCTATGTCAAGTTTGTTGAGTTTGGCATCAATGATAGCCGTTTTTCTCACATCATTAATGTTTTCCGGATTTAAACACGACCGGCTCAAGCTGACGGACCGTGCTGCTGACGTCACCGAGTCAGGCTAACGACGCGTTAACACAGCGGTTCTCAAACAAGAAAAAAACTATTTTCGACAGTGGCGAGGAAAGACAACTTACAATTTAACTTTTAAATATCTACCTGCCTTCTTTAATAATTTCACAATTTTTAGCCGACTTTTCTTGATTATTGCAGTGGCACCCCTGACTTACGCTCACGGCATCCCAGGGCACCTCGGTACCCAGTTTGAGAAACGCTGCGTTAATGCATCGTTAGCCGGACCCGGTGAGGTCAGCAGCAAGGCCCGTCAGCTAGAGCCGGTCGTGGTTTAAAACCCTGGACACGTGGTCCTCATGTTCCAAGAGCCAAGTCGAAGCTTGGGGTTACATTTCTTTTTATTGCCTGGCGCATTCGTTTTACAGCCTGCAGTTAGGATTTTGTCCTAGCTCTAAGCACCCATTGAAACATACAAGCTGTGGCACATCAACACCTTATTGGCTGGGGGCTGCCCAGCTTGAGGCAGGCGGTAGTTGATCAATGACATTCAAAAATGTCTCCCACCGTTAGAGGCAACCCGTGGCGCCCTTGTCTACACTAAATGACAAGAACTTATAACCCGTAACTGATGCCTCTCGATTTGTTTCCGAGACCGATTAAGGCCAGGAATGAAGTTCCTCCTCTCCCTAGCACAAAGCCTG
The DNA here is from genome assembly GCA_905116865.2 of Candidula unifasciata. Taxonomy (NCBI): domain Eukaryota; kingdom Metazoa; phylum Mollusca; class Gastropoda; order Stylommatophora; family Geomitridae; genus Candidula; species Candidula unifasciata. Next base: position 346,839 of record CAJHNH020000060.1, on the reverse strand, counting down.
GGCAGTAGTGTAGAGACTATTCGTTGCCCATGTATAACGATCCCTCCCTCGACCTGCCTTGTCTACTCGTTCTTCTTTTTCTTCGCGTTCACCAGCTGTACACTCTGGCGGAAAGTTCTGGCTGCTCGTCCATTACTGAACTGCAGTCCTGCTCCAGAACCTGAGTGTTGCGTGTGCATCAGTTTTACAATCTCATTCTCCTGAATACAGACTGTTGGTTCCCTGCCTCTCCGACAGATGCACTCCGACTTCAAAGGAAGCTCACCAATTAGTCGACTCTTACGACATGCTTTTAAGGAGGCAGTGGGTCTATTCTTGTTTTCTCCATAGTGGGGCCCCGGAACCCACACGGGGGCTTGTTTACTCTAAAGGAAAGGTAAAACCAGTACGTTTATAACGAGGCAGGTTGCAGAAGCTGCCGGATCAGAAGAGCAGTGCACTATCTGCCCGCTTGTCGGGGCTTCCCTCTTAGACCAGCTGCCAGCCAAGATTAAGGGCCTGGTCTGCCCTGCCATAACATACAGTTTTCATGTTGCATTTCCTCTTCCTAGAATAAGGCTGGTATCCTCCCCAATGCGCTCCTCCGTCCGAAGACGTTGGCACAATATGGGATGTTGGGTTTAGTATACGCCGCCCAACATTCGGCGCAACAGAAGACAGGTGGTACCGGTTACTGTTATACGGTAGCTCAGTCATATCTGACCAAGACCTGACACTTAAGCGGCACGTGAATGATATAGTTATTGCGGTAGTTTAAATTGGAACAAAATGTCTTGCATGAAAAAGGCACATCAGAATGGGGATTGGGAATGAAGGACAGAGAGAATGCAGAATGGGGAATGGGAATGAAGGACAAAGAGAATGCAGAATGGGGAATGGGAATGAAGGACAGAGAGAATGCAGAAATGATGAGAGCTACAGAATCGCACTAAACACATACAATGGCCGCAGCGGTTCTGGAATCCCATGATCTGATAGTGGAAGACTTTGTTTAAACAAGGACGGGTCTTGCTAGTCACACTCGCCCTAGCGATGGGCTGTGTCAGTCCCATGCCTCCCTTTAACACAGTATAACACTATCGTCTGGAAAGAAGTAAAGATACCGCATAAAAAATGAATGAGTGCATGCATGCATGCATGAGTGCATGCATGCATGGATGGATGGATGGATGGATGGATGGATGGATGGATGGATGGATGGATGGATGGATGGATGGATGGATGGATGGATGGATGGATGGATGGATGGATGGATGGATGGGACAATGTCTGTGTGCCAGAAAGTGTAGCACAAACATATTTACTGGGTATCCAATTCAGAATGGGTGTGTACCCAATGTCTTACCTCCCCCCTCCCCCCCCCCCACCACCCCCACCCCATCCCTCTACATCCAACCCCTTACGCGCCGTTCCTGTTAGAAACAATCAATAGCAAAATGACAAGACGGGATCTGGTAGTGGCTACCTCAACCAGGCTAGCCCAGTCTGTGAAGCCATCGACCAGCCTCCCGTGTCTGTCTGCCCGTGTCTGTCTGCCCGTGTCTGTCTGTCCGTGTCTGGTTGGTCTGCTTAAATAGCGTGGTCCCCAGTGGATACTTGAGGTGCAGAAAGTTGCTTGTTGTGGACCAACTTTTAAGCTTATCACAGAATCTGTATCCCGTCAGATAGCGACTGTTCTAGGACACTCGACCACTTGTGTAAGTTTATCTGCTTATCTGTATTGTTTAATTTAGCCTGTGTTTGTTGACACTGTGCAACTGTCTGTTTATTGATGTCGTGTCACTTTCTTCATACCAATATTTATTGATATTATGTCACTTTCTCTATCATTGTTTTATTGATGTTGCGTCACTTTCTCCATACCAGTACTTATTGATGTTGTGTCACTTTTTCCATACCAGTACTTATTGATGTTGTGTCACTTTCTCCATACCAGTACTTATTGATGTTGTGTCACTTTCTCCATTCCAATACTTATTGATGTTGTGTCACTTTCTCCATACCAGTACTTATTGATGTTGTGTCACTTTCTCCATACCAATACTTATTGATGTTGTGTCACTTTCTCCATACCAGTACTTATTGATGTTGTGTCACTTTCTCCATACCAGTACTTATTGATGTTGTGTCACTTTCTCCATACCAATACTTATTGATGTTGTGTCACTTTCTCCATACCAGTACTTATTGATGTTGTGTCACTTTCTCCATACCAGGACTCATTGATGTTGTGTCACTTTCTCTGTACCAGTACTTATTGATGTTATGTCACTTTCTTCATACCAATATTTATTGATATTATGTCACTTTCTCTATCATTGTTTTATTGATGTTGCGTCACTTTCTCCATACTAGTACTTATTGATGTTGTGTCACTTTTTTCCATACCAATACTTACTGATGTTGTGTCACTTTCTCCATACCAGTACTTACTGATGTTGTGTCACTTTCTCCATACCAGTACTTACTGATGTTGTGTCACTTTCTCCATACCAATACTTATTGATGTTGTGTCACTTTCTCCAAACCAGTACTTATTGATGTTATGTCACTTTCTTCTTACCAATATTTATTGATATTATGTCACTTTTTCTATCATTGTTTTATTGATCTTGCGTCACTTTCTCCATACCAGTACTTATTGATGTTGTGTCACTTTTTCCATACCAGTACTTATTGATGTTGTGTCACTTTCTCCATACCAGTACTTACTGATGTTGTGTCACTTTCTCCATTCCAATACTTATTGATGTTATGTCACTTTCTCCATACCAGGACTCATTGATGTTGTGTCACGTTCTCTATACCAGTACTTATTGATGTTATGTCACTTTCTTCATACCAAAATTTATTGATGTTATGTCACTTTCTCCATACCAGGACTCATTGATGTTGTGTCACTTTCTCTATACCAGTACTTATTGATGTTATGTCACTTTCTCTATCATTGTTTTGTTGATGTTGTACCTCTTTCTCTGCTAGTGTTCTATTAACGTTGTGCTACTTTCTCTACCAGTGTTTATTGATGTTGCCTCACTTTCTCTACCAGTGTTTATTGATGTTGCTTCGCTTTGTCTACCAGTCTTTATTGATGTTGCCTCACTTTCTCTACCAGTGTTTATTGGTGTTGCCTCACTCTCTCTACCAGTATTTATTGATGTTGCCTCACTTTCTCTGCCAGTATTTATTGATGTTGCCTCACTTTCTCTACCAGTATTTATTGATGTTGCCTCACTTTCTCTGCCAGTATTTATTGCTGTTGCCTCACTTTCTCTACCAGTGTTTATTGATGTTGCCTCACTTTCTCTGCTGGTGTTCCATTGATGTTGTGTTGCTTTCTCTACCAGTCTTTATTGATGTTATGCCTCTTTCTCTGCTTGTGTTCCATTGATGTTGTGTTGCTTTCTCTACCAGTCTTTATTGATGTTGTGTAATGAAAGCAAAAACTGGACCGAACTTACTGGGGTACAAGTACACAAAATCATGAAAACTAGTCTACATTGGACCAGGCAGGCCTATTATGAAACCGCGTTCATATGGGCTGAAGCAACAAAATCGAACTTGTAAAAAAAGTAAAAAGTTTAAAATTTGGGCTTGCAAATATATACAGTGCTTTCAGAAGCAGCCCAATTTAAAAACATATGAAGAAAACATGCACACACACACACACACACACACACACACACACACACACACACACACACCCATCTGAATGCTGGCTACAAGAACTACTCCAGCGGTAGAATCCCTAGAAATGGAAAGGCAGATGATGTTACGAAGACTAGCGAAACCACATACCTTGAAAATAAAACGTCAAAGACACTCTTAAAACAATCTTTAAAGTTCAACTGAAGAGAAGGCCACAACAACTACAGAGAACGGCATGTTGTAAGAGGTAGACAGAAAGAAGATACAAAACAAAATGGCCTATATATTATTCTGGTTGCTTGATTACAGAATGTAGTTTCTCAATGTAAGAAACAGACTCAAAAACGTGTAACAACTGAAAAGATGTCTATGAAGAGGAGAGAGGAAAAGCAAAGAGATAAATACATTTATGTCTAGGCTACATAAGCGGGACAAGAGCACCACCGGATCCACGCTTCTGCTGGTCGTGTAGGATGGCGAATGTTGACCGCATAAGATTTTCGACATAGGACATGATGACGATGATGATGATATTACCAGGGACAAGCGCGCTGGGCGGTTTTTGTTCACTGAAGATGAGGTGGTAGGCCAAACAAGTTTGAGAAATATTGGTCTGCAGTAAGACAGAAGACAGGGAATTCTAGACAGTAAGTCAATGATACAATAATCTAGTGTAGACAGTGAGACCAGTGATACGATAATCAAGATTAGACAGCAAGACAAATGAGACGAAAACTTCCACTATACAGTGGGACAAATGCTACAATAATCAAGATTAGACAGCAAGACAAATGAGACGAAAACTTCCACTATACAGTGGGACAAATGCTACAATAATCAAGATTAGACAGCAAGACAAATGAGACGAAAACTTCCACTATACAGTGGGACAAATGCTACAATAATCAAGATTAGCACTGAGTCTTAAGATAGTGTAATATATATATATATAATATATATATATATATATATATATATATATATATATATATATATATATATATGGTAATATAGATAATAATAGAATAGGGTAATATAGAAGTTAAACATGGGATAGGGTAATCTAGACAGTGAGACACATGAAACGATAATCTAGACTAGACATAGGGTAATCTAGTCAGTTAGACATGGGATATGGTAATCTAGACAGTAAAACATGAGATGGGGCAATTTAGACAGCAAGACATATGATACGATAATCTAGACTAGACATTCAGTTATAGGATAGGGTAATCTAGTCAGTTAGACATGGGATATGGTAATCTAGAAAGTAAAACATGGGATGGGGCAATTTAGACAGCAAGACATATGATACGATAATCTAGACTAGACATTTAGTTATAGGATGGGGTAATCTAGTCAGTTAGACATGGGATATGGTATTCTAGAAAATAAAACATGGGATGGAGCAATTTAGACAGCAAGACATATGATACGATAATCTAGACTAGTCATTTAGTTATAGGATGGGGTAATCTAGTCAGTTAGACATGGGATATGGTAATCTAGAAAGTAAAACATGGGATGGGGCAATTTAGACAGCAAGACATATGATACGATAATCTAGACTAGACTCCGAATCGTTGGGTGTGGTAATCTACAGTAAGACATTTAATAGGATAATCTAGATTAGACATTGAATCACAGGATGGAGTTATCTGGAGAGTGAGACATTTCATATGATAATCTAGACTAAACAGGAGTCATGGGATAGGGTAATCTGGACAGGGAGATTTATAATGAGATAATCAAGACATTGAGTCATGGTAATCTGGACAGTAGTAAAAATTATCTAGACTATACGGCGAGGTTTGAAGTTTTAAACAACGGATCAACATCATGGCACACGGATGATAACCATTAAGTGCTCCGTTCTTTTTCTAACTCAAGTCTGAGTTCAAAAAGCTCAGAACAAAGCACAGGCTCTGTAGCACCGGCGAGGATCCTGAAATACTTTGGGTAGATTTTCAACTCCAAATTTTGCCCGAGCAGCGCCGTTAGGCTACAGCAAATGTATTTTTTATATGCTCAACAGCAGTGCACACGGGCGTCCAGTCACAATACCCAGAGACCAGGGGGAATTATTAGAAGTCCAATTATACGTGAAAAAATCCCAGCACTTACCGGGGATTGAGCCCGTAACCTCTAGCACTCAAGCCGTACACCATGCCTCAAGATCCCCTCCCCCCCCCCCCCCCGAGACTAGACAGTGAGTCATGAGATAGTGTAGTATGGACAGTAATAAAACGTATAAAACGTATAATACGATAATCTAGAATAGACAGTGAGTTATAGGATAAGGTAGTCCAGACTTATTTGCCTAACTTTTTTGGTACATGGTCGCCTTTTCAATACGCAAAATTACTAAGCTCCCCACCCTGGAAGTATCATACTCACCAGCATCGTGTGCCGTGCTGAAAAGAATAGGCAGTAGTGGTTCGACATCGTAAAGCATCAGCAGTCTCTTGACTAGTCATTTGTTACTAATTGTCAAGACTATGTAACTAAAAATTGTAAGCATCTACTTGTCAGTTCTGTATTCGCCTGCTGTCTCTGTGTGTATTTTACTCCTTGATATTGTAAGCATCTACTTGTCAATTCTGTATTTACCCGCTGTCTTTGTGTGTATTTTACTCCTTGATATTGTAAGCATCTACTTGTCAGTTCTGTATTTGCCTGGTGTCCCTGTGTGTATTTTATTCCTTGATATTGTAAGCATCTACTTGTCAGTTCTGTATTTACCTGCTGTCTCTGTGTGTATTTTACTCCTTGATATTGTAAGCATCTACTTGTCAGTTCTGTATTTGCCTGCTGTCTCTGTGTGTATTTTACTCCTTGATATTGTAAGCATCTACTTGTCAATTCTGTATTTGCCTGGTGTCCCTGTGTGTATTTTATTCCTTGATATTGTAAGCATCTACTTGTCAGTTCTGTATTTGCCTGCTGTCTCTGTGTGTATTTTACTCCTTGATATTGTAAGCATCTACTTGTCAGTTCTGTATTTGCCTGGTGTCCCTGTGTGTATTTTATTCCTTGATATTGTAAGCATCTACTTGTCAGTTCTGTATTTGCCTGCTGTCTCTGTGTGTATTTTACTCCTTGATATTGTAAGCATCTACTTGTCAATTCTGTATTTACCCGCTGTCTTTGTGTGTATTTTACTCCTTGATTTGGACTTCACAAGTTCGTGTCTGCTGTTTTAGCCCAGGAGTAGTATACTAGGTAAAGAATCCCTCGTATTTTTCTTGGGTTTTTGTTCTTTAGGCTATATTAATAACCCTCAGCATTGAAAATAGAGGAAAATACTCCCTCTCTCACCCTCCGGAGGGTCTCTCAACATGGCGCAAAGAAGAAAAAACGCTCAACCCTCCGGAGGGTCCCTTAACATGGGACAAAAAAGAAAAAACCCTCCGGAGGGGCTGAAAACCCAAGGTTGGACCCCTTTAACCCCATACTCTCTATATGCTTTTAGGTATTTATCAGTGGTTGCGAACATGCCTTGTAATCCGGGAGTGCTGGGTTCGAGTCCTTTGAAATGTATGAGTGGTCATTAGATGTATTATTGGTTCATGTATTATAGTGGTGGGTTATGTTTTAGTGTCTATAAAGATAATCCCAAGGTTGGCGCCCTTTGACAACATACTCATGACATTGAGTTCCCCGACATAAAAATGTGTGTCCCAAAGCGGGAAGCTTAAGAAGTATTATTTGTTGTTAATAGTTTTCCCCAGGCAGTCTCTGTGTGTCTAGTATTTGGTGGACAAAATTTGAATAGCTGTTGTTTATACGAGTAATTAAATTTAAATAAGTGGAATAGAAAATAATGGATAGACTTTATAGACAAACATACCCATAAATTATATTATTTCAAGGCTAAATTTAAGGGACATGCTTAGTGAACGAGGCAAAAAAATATAGTTTAATAACACAAATTAAGTTATGTCCCTTTACATAATAACTATTAAGTTACGTTCCTTTTCATAAACATTAAGGGAAATAATTTAAAGAAAATAAATATTAAGTTACGTCCCTTTTTATAAAACAATTAAGGTAAATAATTTAACAATAATAAATATTTAGTTACAACCCTTTGAATACAATTACCCAAAAAAAAAATTAAAGATAATATTTATTAAAATTATGTCCCAGTAAAACAAAGTAAACGTAGACACCTTCTCTTTGTAAGTGGCCAGGGACCCCTAGCAGTCTCATGTAGATAAGTAATAGACCAGTTGTTGTCCGCAGTCTCAAAATTTTAGACAAACGTCTGTTGGTGTTGAGATCAGTGAAAAGCATCTGTGCCGTCTGAACACATAGGGTAGTATGACGCGTATAGAGAGAAAAACTGAAAAAAGTGGTGAGTGTCATGTCATAGTTGCCAGCCGCTCCCGAAGGTTTGAGTTGTATCAGCTATGTACATGAAGTCTTTTAGGGATCAATTAAAATCCTCTAGGCAGTATAGGCACATAGGGTGGTATGACTTGTATAGAGGGAACACTAGGAAAAAAGTGGCGGGTGTCATATCATTGTTGCCGGCCGCTCCCTGAACGCTTGTATCAGCTATTTACATAAGGTGTCTTAGGGGTCATCTGGCTCGCCTGGACATATAGTGGTATGACTTGTATAGAGGAAAAAATAGGGAAAACTGGCGGGTGTCATATCATATTTGCCGGCCGCTTCCCGAACGTTTGTATCCGCTATTTACATGAGGTGTCTTAGGGGTCATCTGGTTCGCCTGAACATATGGTGGTATGACTTGTATAGAGGGGGAAAAAGTGGGAAAAGTTGCAGGTGTCATATTATAGGATTGGACGCCGGCCAATCAACGAACGCTTAAGTTGTATCAGATATTAGTCAGTGATATATAGTGTTGAGACGTTTTATATAAAAAAAAATAGAAAAATTGACTAAATTTGATTGCTGACTACGGCCCAACTCCCAAATTCAACGAATGTTTTCAAAATAAAATCTTTTAACCCGGCTAAACAACTAGCTGACCATTCCTTCATCTGTTTATCTAACAATCACCCTAACCGGCTGTTTCGCCCATGTTACACAGAAAACTAACATTTTCTTCATGTTCTCGCTAACATTTACACATAAAACTACAGTCCTATTTATCTATTTCACACATAAAACCACCACTTTCTTCCCCTGCAGCACCATAAGTCACGCAGAAAACTGTCATCTTTTTTTCCTTGTCGCAAACCAGCACGCAATAAAACATTTACACATAACATCACCAATCTCTTTCTTGTTTTTACACATAAAACCACCATTTTTTTCGCTTTCTCACCAACAGCCACACGTAAAGCCCCCAAATTTTCCTCTTTCCAACAACTAGCACACATAAACTACCGTCTTCTATCACTTCTTTACCAACTCCTGCACATAAAATCACCTTCTTTTTCTCTTTCTCAGCAACTCTCGCACACGAAACCACCCGTCTCTCGACCTTTCTGACCAACAGTCACACATAAAACTACTTTATTCTCTCCCGGCGGGCTAACTATTAAACACAAAAATGTCTGCTTCTCTCCCTTTCTCACCAACTCTTACATTTAAAACCACGGATGACACCTCCCTTCTTAACTAAATGCCAAACATAAAACCACAATTTTTTATCCCTTCCTAGCCAACATTGACACATCGAACTATAATTTTTTTTTATCCTTCTCTGCAACTCGCAGCCATAAAACTACCTTCCTCTTTCTCCTTTTCACCAACTTTCAAACATAAAACCATCATTTTCTTATTCTTTCTCGTCAACATTTACACATAACATTACCGTCCTTTCTCGTTTTCACACGTAAAACCACAATTTCCCCCCCTTCCTCACCAACATTTACACATAACATCTCCGTCCTCTTTCTCGCTTTCACACAGCAAACCACAATTGTTCCTCCTTCCTCACCAGCATTCACATATAAAGCTTCCTTATTTTCTTTTTTCCTGGCAACTATTACACATAAACTACCATCTTTATCCCCTTCTTGACCAACTCCTGCACATTAAAACACATTCTTTTCTCTTTCTCAGCAATTTTCACACATAAAACCACTCTCTTCTCCACCTGTCTGACCAAGGGTCACATATAAAACTCTTTTATTCTCACCCTGATGGTCTTAATGTTACACACAAAACTGTCGGCTTCTTTCTCTTTCTCACTAAATCTCACACATATAATCCCCGTCTTCCTTCCCTTCTTGAACTCCTACACATAGCAACACATTCTTTTTTTCTTTCTCAGCAATTCTCACTCATGAAACCACCCGCTCCTCCACCTTTACGACCAACGGGCAAATAGTAGGTAAATATAGTCAGCAAACTGGATCAATCTAAAATAGTAAAGTAAAGGTACTCACTAACACTAAAGATCAAATGGACAGATGGGTTGAATATTTTGAAATGCTTCCAAATAGACCAGGTCCAGAGGTTCCCTTATATATCCAGCCTTTAGAAATGGAACTGGATATCAACTGTGAGATAACACCCAAAAGGGAAATTAGAAAAGCTATCAATCTTCTCAAAGAAGGAAACGCGGCAGGCCCAGATGGTATCCCAGCTGAAGCCACCAGGGCCAACATAAACACGTCAACAGAATATCTACATAGATTATAAGATAAAGTCTGGAAGACCGAAGAAATACCAGTAGACTGGAGAGAAGGATATCTTGTGAAACTGCCCAAAAAAGTTGATCTACAGGAGTGTAAAAATTATGAAGGAATTATGTTGCTGTCAGTTCCAGGAAAAGATTAAGTATAATTTTTTGGGAAATATTGAAAGAGGCTATTGATAAAAAGCTAAGAGATAAAAAGCCAGGTTTTCGGTCAAACAGATCCTGTACTGACCAGATAGCCACATTACGTATTATAATAGAGCAAAGCATTGAACTGAACTCACCACTTTACATTGGATTTATAGACAATGAAAAAGCATTTGACAGCATTGATAGGGAATCTCTCTGGAAATTGATGGGGCACTATGGAATCCCACAGAAAATTATCAACTTAGTAAAGGCAACACATAAAGACATGAAATGTCGAGTTCTTCATGAGGGAAAGCCAACAGATGCATTTGAAATAAAAACAGGTGTGCGACAGGGATGTCTTTTGTCGCCTCTCTTATTTTTACTGGATATAGACTGGATTATGAAAACAGTGACTGCTAACACCAAGAATGGAATTCAGTAGACCCCTACAAAACAGCTTGATGATCTGGACCTCGCTGATGATATTTCTCTTCTGTCCTATTCACAAAATCAGATGCAGGATAAATTAAATATACTTGATGCGAAATCACAGCAGCTTGGTCTGAAAATCCATAAAGGAAAGACAAAGATAACTAATATTTCCAGTTTTAGTGACATTTAATTATAGCCACGTTAGTAAATGCGCACGCGCCGTAGTCATAACGCATGACTTCCACCCGAGATACGTACAGCCAACGCCTTCTCTAATAGAGTAGGCCGTGGTACAGCAAACAACACTATCTCTATATCTGTGCAGGCAATGATTGCCACAATAACCCAATTAGATACGATTTCTATGAGTTGGAGAGTAGCCGATGGATTGGAAAGGGGGGGGGGGCATCAAGGACTATCTCGACGTCTGCGCAAACAATGACTGCGACATTAACCGTGTTAGACCTGTGCCATATCTTTTGTGCCGTTTTAATAATATATCTCGAATATCTGTCTATGAGAAAACAATTGCCTGCGGTTTTGAGCTGTGTTATAATCGGGACACAGTAGTATGAACACACATCTCAAATAGTTTTGTTCTCTTTTCGCTGTTCTGATGGCGTGGTTGCTTGGTCGAATGGTTAGAACACTGGGCTCCTGTGCGGGAGACCAGGGTTCGAAGCCGCAGTAATTTTTTTTTACCTGAGGGCAAAATAAAACCCTCACCTGCACTGTGGCCCTTAATACTAAAAAAAAAAAAAAAAAAAGGACAGGTGTGTGGATAAACCAGTTGATAATTAAATTTGACCATTTCGCATGCTTATGATTTCATTTTAAACTTTCCGATTGCATGGTTACACTTAAATGTAATAGCTTTTCATTTATTTTTATTTAGATTTAATTATTTCATCTGAGTTGGAATTTTAAGCTGTGCTGTTTACCGTAGCGTTCATTTGCTAATTATGGTGTATTTTTCCTGTTTTCATTGCTTTTTAGTTGGGTTTTTTTCTCTCTCCCAAATATTTCGACGAGGGAAAGAGTAGTCGGTGAATTAGGGGGGGGGGGTGGGGCGCACTCTTTACTGAGAGATCTTTAAGTCACAGTAACTGCCTTACCCACTCAAAATAGCAGCAGCAGTAGTATTTGTGGTTGGGCGGTTACACCGTAGTGCTCTCATGCGAAGACCGCCGGTAAGGTTATGGCGTTCTTCTGTCGGGGAGCGAAATTATGCATCCTAACCTGACCAGTCCATGGTAACAGCACTAGCCATGCGGCGCCAAATCTTCTGGCTCCCGACTCCCCGTCTACTCCGATGGTAAAACAGATAGCAGTGACATTATTTTAGCTATTGTGGTGGTGGTCGTGGTAGTAGTTGTACTGGTACTTGAAGGGTGATGATGTGAATATTACCCTAGCCCCATTTACTACCTATTACAATTCCTGCTCCCCATTTTAGTCTGAATGGACAGGGATGACAATGTCAGTTACAAAAAAAACAAAAACAAAAACACAAAAAAAACGCCCGGTGATGATTTTCAAATCCTTCGAAGCGGGAGAGAGCAGTAGTCGGTGGATGGAAGGGGGGGGGGGGTGTAATGACTGAAATTGTTAATTTAAAGAGCTTAACATATGATTTTAGTTCTCATTGGTTAATTTGTTTACATTTTACTAACGCTTCCTCCGTTATTCTCATTTTCTTACAACTTACTTTGTTATTTACAAGTACAGTTGTAGCTTTACTTCCGTCTCCTATAAAAATACAAACAGCTTTAGCATGTGATAACGAAATAACCATTTTTGTTACCGTGCTAATAACACCATTTAAATGACCACTAACATAAAGACACAATTATATGGTGCGTAATCTAAAGTACAACTATGTACAAATCTATGTACAACTCTGAGGCAATAGACAGTGGACTGCTGTGTACAACCCTGAGGCAATAGACAGTGGACTTCTGTGTACAACCCTGAGGCAATAGACAGTGGACTTCTGTGTACAAATCTGAGTCAATAGACAGTGGACTGCTGTGTACAACTCTGAGGCAATAGACAGTGAATAGTTGTGTGCAACTCAATGGCAGTGGATTATTGTAAAAACCATTTATGTTGATTCTTCCTTCCCCACAGATTCAGACAACACAGTCAAGCCAACCAGGAACAACCACGCAATGACCAGAGTCCCACAGCACCATTTGTTGTTGTGCTTGTTGGTGTTGGCCTCGGCGGCTGCAGGGGCGTCAGCAAGCTGGAGAGACTGGTACGACGAGGAAGCTGTTGAGGTGCCGGTGTACGTCTGGAATCGTGCCGCCAGAAGCAAGCAGCGGGTGAGTCTGTCAGTTTGTCTGTGTGTTTTTTTTTTTTTTTTTTTTTTTTTCTAAAAATGAATTTAACAAAAACTCTTTTTTTAATTATCTATTTAAGAATCTGTATTTATGTATGTAAATGCATATATTTAAATCATGCAAGGATATTACCAAGACCTAACTGCGACCCCTTGAACAGCCCAAAGTGTATATTTAGTTTTGAGAGATCACTGAGAAACCACACGTTGAAACACGTGATCAAGTCCCACGACACTTGGAAACATAGATCGGCATGTTTTGTGTTATTTGAAAGCAAGACTCAACTGGAAAACGCAGTTCTTTGTCAGATGAATGCATCTTTTTAATCACATTAAAAAAATAAAAAACATTTATCTATCTTCATTTGCGTCATTTAAAAAAAAAACTTTAGTTGATCATTTGTTTCATAGATTACACTCCAGATTATCCATTGTATCATACACTACACTACAGAATATACATTGTATCATAGATTGTACAACAGAATATCGATTGCATCATAGATTACACTACAGTATATCCATTGTATCATTCATAACATCACATCATGTCTGTTGTATCATACATTACACTACAGTATATCCATTGTATCATACATTACACTACAGTATATCCATTGCATCATAGATTACACTACAGTATATCCACTGTATCATTCATAACATCACATCATGTCTGTTGTATCATACATTACACTACAGTATATTCACTGTATCATTCATAACATCACATCATGTCTGTTGTATCATACATTACACTACAGTATATCCACTGTATCATTCATAACATCACATCATGTCTGTTGTATCATACATTACACTACATTATATCCATTGTATCATACATTACACTACAGTATATCCATTGTATCATACATTACACTACAGTATATCCATTGTATCATACATTACACTACAGTATATCCACTGTATCATTCATAACATCACATCATGTCTGTTGTATCATACATTACACTACAGTATATCCATTGTATCATACATTACACTACAGTATATCCATTGTATCATACATTACACTACAGTATATTCACTGTATCATTCATAACATCACATCATGTCTGTTGTATCATACATTACACTACAGTATATCCACTGTATCATACATTACACTACAGTATATCCACTGTATCATACATTACACTACAGTATATCCATTGTATCATACATTACACTACAGTATATCCACTGTATCATACATTACACTACAGTATATCCATTGTATCATACATTACACTACAGTATATCCATTGTATCATACATTACACTACAGTATATCC
>CAJHNH020000060.1:287500-332349 GCA_905116865.2 Candidula unifasciata | reverse complement strand
ACAGTATGTTAGACTAGCAGACAGAGCCTGCTCCCAGACCACATGTAACTATCAGACCAGAGCCTGCTCCGACACAGTTGTAGAACCTAGCAGACAGAGCCTGCTCCCACACAGTATGTAGACTATCAGACAGAGCCTGCTCCACACTCCCACACAGTATGTAGACTATCAGACAGAGCCTGCTCCCACACAGTATGTAGGACTATCAGACAGAGCCTGCTCCCACACAGTATGTAGACTATCAGACAGAGCCTGCTCCCACACAGTATGTAGACTATCAGACAGAGCCTGCTCCCACACAGTATGTAGACTATCAGACAGAGCCTGCTCCCACACAGTAATGTAGACTATCAGACAGAGCCTGCTCCCACACAGTATGTAGACTATCAGACAGAGCCTGCTCCCACACAGTATGTAGACTATCAGACAGAGCCTGCTCCCCACACAGTATGTAGACTATCAGACAGAGCCTGCTCCCACACAGTATGTAGACTATCAGACAGAGCCTGCTCCCACACAGTAATGCTAGACTATCAGACAGAGCCTGCTCCCCACACATGTAAGACTATCAGTAGACTATCAGACAGAGCCTGCTCCCACACAGTATGTAGACTATCAGACAGAGCCTGCTCCCACACAGTATGTAGACTATCAGACAGAGCCTGCTCCCACACAGTATGTAGACATCAGCCTGCTCCCAGACAACATGTAGACTATCAGACAGAGCCTGCTCCCACACAGTATGTATACTATCAGACAGAGCCTGCTCCCACACAGTATGTAGACTATCAGACAGAGCCTGCTCCCACACAGTATGTAGACTATCAGACAGAGCCTGCTCCCAGACAACATGTAGACTATCAGACAGAGCCTGCTCCCACACAGTATGTAGACTATCAGACAGATCCTGCTTCCACACAGTATGTAGACTATCAGACAGAGCCTGCTCCCACACAGTATGTAGACTATCAGACAGAGCCTGCTCCCACACAGTATTTAGACTATCAGACAGAGCCTGCTCCCACACAGTATGTAGACTATCAGACAGAGCCTGCTCCCATACAGTATGTAGACTATCAGACAGAGCCTGCTTCCAGACAGTATGTAGACTATCAGACAGTGCCTGCTCCCACACAGTATGTAGACTATCAGACAGAGCCTGCTCCCACACAGTATGTAGACTATCAGACAGAGCCTGCTCCCAGACAACATGTAGACTATCAGACAGAGCCTGCTCCCACACAGTATGTAGACTATCAGACAGAGCCTGCTCCCACACAGTATGTAGACTATCAGACAGAGCCTGCTCCCAGACAACATGTAGACTATCAGACAGAGCCTGCTCCGACACAGTATGTAGACTATCAGACAGAGCCTGCTCCCACACAGTATGTAGACTATCAGACAGAGCCTGCTCCCACACAGTATGTAGACTATCAGACAGAGCCTGCTCCCAGACAACATATGTAGACTATCAGACAGAGCCTGCTCCCACACAGTATGTAGACTATCAGACAGATCCTGCTTCCACACAGTATGTAGACTATCAGACAGAGCCTGCTCCCACACAGTATGTAGACTATCAGACAGAGCCTGCTCCCACACAGTATGTAGACTATCAGACAGAGCCTGCTCCCACACAGTATGTAGACTATCAGACAGAGCCTGCTCCCACACAGTATGTAGACTATCAGACAGAGCCTGCTCCCACACAGTATGTAGACTATCAGACAGAGCCTGCTCCCACACAGTATGTAGACTATCAGACAGAGCCTGCTCCCACACAGTATGTAGACTATCAGACAGAGCCTGCTCCCACACAGTATGTAGACTATCAGACAGAGCCTGCTCCCACACAGTATGTAGACTATCAGACAGAGCCTGCTCCCACACAGTATGTAGACTATCAGACAGAGCCTGCTCCCACACAGTATGTAGACTATCAGACAGAGCCTGCTTCCAGACAGTATGTAGACTATCAGACAGAGCCTGCTCCCACACAGTATGTAGACTATCAGACAGAGCCTGCTCCCACACAGTATGTAGACTATCAGACAGAGCCTGCTCCCACACAGTATATAGACTATCAGACAGAGCCTGCTCCCACACAGTATGTAGACTATCAGACAGATCATGTTCAAATACAAACCAACAATTGCATTTAATTGCTGGGATCAGATCAAAGCAATCTGGAACGAAATTCTTGTCAAGAAAGAAAGGAAACATAAAGCGTGGAAAACACCAGAAACCATTAAACTGATTGAAGATAGGAAAAGTAAAAAGGAAGACTTAGACAATAGCAAAACTAGAGCTGCTAAAGCTAGAGCTCAGGATAAACACACAGAAGTCAATAAGGAAGTTAGGAGGCATATAAGGGCAGATAAAGTGAAATATCTAAATGATCTAGCACAAGAAGCAGAGACAGCGGCAGCAAAAGGAAACCTCAGAGAACTTTACAGTAACACAAGAAAATTAGTAGGTAAATATAGGCAGCAAACTGGATCAATCAAATATAGTCAAGGTAAGGTACTTACTAACACTAAAGATCAAATGGACAGATGGGTTGAATATTTTGAAATGCTTCTAAATAGACCAGGTCCAGAGGTTCCCTCATATATCCAGTCGTTAGGAATGGAACTGGATATCAACTGTGAGATACCACCCAAAAGGGAAATTTAAAAAGCTATCAATCTTCTCAAGGAAGGAAACGCGACAGGCCCAGATGGTATCCTAGCTGAAGCCATCAGGGCCAACATAAACACGTCAACAGAATATCTACATAGATTATTAAGGTAAAGTCTGGGAGACCGAAGAAATACCAGTAGACTGGAGAGAGGGATATCTTGTGAAACTGCCCAAAAAAGGTGATCTACAGGAGTGTGAAAATTATTGAGGAATTATGTTGCTTTCAGTTCCAGTAAAATATTAAGTATAATTTTTGGGGAAATATTGAAAGATGCTATTGATAAAAAGCTAAGAGATAAACAGACAGGTTTTCGGTCAAACAGATCCTGTACTGACCAGATAGCCACATTACGTATTATTATTATTATTACGTATTATTCATGAGGGAAAGCTAACAGATACATTTGAAATAAAAACAGGTGTGCGACAGGGATATCTTTTGTCGCCTCTCTTATTGTTACTGGATAAAGACTGGATTATGAATAGAGTAACTGCTAACACCTAGAATGAAATTCAGTAGACCCCTACAAAACAGCTTGATGATCTGGACCTCGCTGATGATATTTCTCTTCTGTCCTATTCACAAAATCAGATGCAGGATAAATTAAATATACTTGATGCGAGATCACAGCAGCTTGGTCTGAAAATCCATAAAGGAAAGACAAAGATAATGAGAATAAATCAGGCAAAAAGTAATGTGGTTTCTCTTAATGGCACCCTACTCCAAGACGTGGAGTCGTATACTTTTTTGGGCAGTAATATAGATAAAGATGGAGGAACTGATAGAGATATTAAAATAAGAATACAAAAGGCAAGAGGAGCTTTCATAGCATTAGGGAATTTGTGAAGGTCACAAGAAATTTAAAGAAATACTAAACTAAAAATGTTTAATTATAATGTCAAATCAGTACTTTTGTATGGGGCGGAAACATGGAGAACACCTTAGGCAATTACTAATAAATTACAGACGTTTATTAACTGGTGCCTGCGCAGAATAGAAGGAATTAAATAGTATGATAGAATAACATAAAGCTTTGGGAGAGAACTAAACAGGCTCCAGTGGACAAAGAGGTCCTTTCATCTATTTCTTGGTCTTTAGTAAACAGTGCATTGTTGTATACAGCTCTGAGACAACAGTGTCTTGTGTTGACCTCTGAGACTACAGTGTCTTGTGTTGACCTCTGAGACAACAGTGTCTTGTGTTGACCTCTGAGACAACAGTGTCTTGTGTTGACTTCTGAGACAACAGTGTCTTGTGTTGACCTCTGAGACTACAGTGTCTTGTGTTGACCTCTGAGACAACAGTGTCTTGTGTTGACCTCTGAGACTACAGTGTCTTGTGTCGACCTCTGAGACTACAGTGTCTTGTGTTGACCTCTGAGACTACAGTGTCTTGTGTCGACCTCTGAGACTACAGTGTCTTGTGTCGACCTCTGAGACTACAGTGTCTTGTGTCGACCTCTGAGACTACAGTGTCTTGTGTCGACCTCTGAGACTACCGTGTCTTGTGTCGACCTCTGAGACAACAGTGTCTTGTGTCGACCTCTGAGACAACAGTGTCTTGTGTCTACCTCTGAGACTACAGTGTCTTGTGTCGACCTCTGAGACTACAGTGTCTTGTGTCGACCTCTGAGACTACAGTGTCTTGTGTCGACCTCTGAGACTACAGTGTCTTGTGTCGACCTCTGAGACTACAGTGTCTTGTGTCGACCTCTGAGACTACAGTGTCTTGTGTCGACCTCTGAGACAACAGTGTCTTGTGTCGACCTCTGAGACAACAGTGTCTTGTGTCGACCTCTGAGACTACAGTGTCTTGTGTCGACCTCTGAGACTACAGTGTCTTGTGTCGACCTCTGAGACTACAGTGTCTTGTGTCGACCTCTGAGACTACAGTGTCTTGTGTCGACCTCTGAGACTACAGTGTCTTGTGTCGACCTCTGAGACTACCGTGTCTTGTGTCGACCTCTGAGACTACAGTGTCTTGTGTCGACCTCTGAGACTACAGTGTCTTGTGTCGACCTCTGAGACTACAGTGTCTTGTGTTGACCTCTGAGACTACAGTGTCTTGTGTTGACCTCTGAGACTTCAGTGTCTTGTGTCGACCTCTGAGACTTTAGTGTCTTGTGTTGACCTCTGAGACTATAAACAATGTATTGATGCATACAACTCTGAATCTACAAACCATGGATTGTTGTATACAAATCAGAGACAATAGGCAGTATATCGGTGTATACAACTCTGAAACTAGAGGCAGTGGATTGTTGTGTACAACTCTGAGGCAATAGACAGTATATTGTTAAGTACAACTCTGAGGCAATAGACAGTGTATTGTTGTGTACAACTCAGTGGACTTATATGTACAACTCTGAGGCAATAGACAGTGGACTGCTGTGTACAACCCTGAGGCAATAGACACTGGACTTCTGTGTACATCTCTGAGGCAATAGACAGTGGACTGCTGTGTACAACCCTGAGGCAATAGACACTGGACTTCTGTGTACAACCCTGAGGCAATAGACAGTAGACTTCTGTGTACAACTAGGAGGCAATAGACAGTAGACTTCTGTGTACAACTAGGAGGCAATAGACAGTGGACTGCTGTGTACAAATCTGAGACAATAGACAGTGGACTTCTGTGTACAAATCTGAGGCAATAGACAGTGGACTGCTGTGTACAACTCTGAGGCAATAGACAGTGGATAGTTGTGTGCAACTCAATGGCAGTGGATTATTGTAAAAACCATTTATGTTGATTCTTCCTTCCCCACAGATTCAGACAACACAGTCAAGCCAACCAGAAACAACCACACAATGACCAGAGTCCCACAGCACCATTTGTTGTTGTGCTTGTTGATGTTGGCCTCGGCGGCTGCAGGGGCGTCAGCAAGCTGGAGGGACTGGTACGACGAGGAAGCTGTTGAGGTGCCGGTCTACGTCTGGAATCGTGCCGCCAGAAGCAAGCAGCGGGTGAGTCTGTCAGTTTGTCTGTGTTTTTTTCTAAAAAGGAATTTAACAAAAACTTTTTTTTTAAATTATCGATTTAAGAATCTGTATTTATGTATGTAAATGCATATATTTAAATCATGCATGGATATTACCAAGACCTAAATGCGACCCCTTGAACAGCCCGAAGTGTATATTTAGTTTTGAGAGCTCACTGAGAAACCACACGTTGAAACACGTGATCAAGTCCCGCGACACTTAGAAACATAGATCGGCATGTTTTGTGTTATTTAAAAGCAAGACTCAACTGGAACATGCAGTTCTTTGTCAGATAAATGCATCTTCTTAATCACATTAAAGAAATAAAAAAACATTTATCTATCTTCATTTGAGTCATTAAAAAAAAACTTTAGTAAATCCATTGTATCATACACTACACTACAGTATATCCATTGTATCATACACTACACTACAGAATATACATTGTATCATAGATTGTACAACAGAATATCGATTGCATCATAGATTACACTATGGTCTATAATTGGTATCATAGATTACACTACAGTATATCAATTGTATCATATATTTCACTACAGTAATTCCATTTTATTCTAGATTGCACACAGCATATAAACTGTATGATATACACTACAGTATATCATTGTACCATATATTACACTACACTATATCCATTTTATCATAAATTACACTACAATTATCAATTGCGTCATAGATTACACTACAGTATATCCATCGTAGCATACATTACACTACAGTATATCCACTGTATCATTCATAACATCACATCATGTCTGTTGTATCATACATTACACTACAGTATATCCATTGTATCATACATTACACCACATCATGTCTGTTGTATCATACATTACACTACAGTATATCCATTGTATCATACATTACACCACATCATGTCTGTTGTATCATACATTACACTACAGTATATCCATTGTATCATACATTATACTACAATTTATTCATTGTATAATACATTACACTAAAGAATATCAATTGTATCATAGACTACACCACAGTATACCAATTTTATCATACATTACACTGTAGAATATCAATTGTATCAAAGATTATACTGCAGTACAACAATTGAATCCTAGATTACGTTACAGTAGATCTGGTAATCTGGTAGTCTTAGTTTCAGCTTCATAGCAAACGGGTCACCCCATAGTTGCTCCGCTCCTGCGTCAACGAAAAACACAGAGAATGTTTATCACAGTCCCTTGTGGAAAGATTGACAGACTGCTGTCTCAGCATATCTAGCATACACACGCATTAAAAGCATACGGTAGCCATCTGAAGTGCTAACATAAACATTAGAAATGCAGTTCATCATTGCTGGTTGCAGAAGTCACCAAAAGATCAGCAGTTGCACACGCGATCAATTTTTATCACATAATGGCCCCACCAATATTGCGACAACCGGCATCGCGCCATTTCCTGAATCTACAAATCATACCACCACGTTGGTCACAGTCGAAAAACATACCAAATGAAATCTGCAGCTCACAGTGTCACGCCATGCACTCAACTCAGAAGCTAGGCAACGAAACTATATCCTTCCAGTCTACAAATAAAGCAAAAATGCAACGACCACCGTCTGGCAGAAGTGAAAATGTATGTCCATTTGGACAGTGTATCAATTGTTTCATAGATTACACTACAGAATATCAGTTGTGTCATAGATTACGATACAATATATCACTACAGCGTATCAATTGTTTCATAGATTACACTACAGTATATCTATTTTATTATAGATTACACTACAATATATTATTGGTATCATATAATACACCACAGTATATAAATTGTAACATACATTACACTTCACTATATCCATTGTATCATACATTAGACTACAGTACATCCATTTTATCATAGTTTTCCACTACAGTATATCAATTTTTTCATATATTACAATACAGTATACTATTTGTATCATAGATTACACTACAGTAGATCGTCTTTTTTTTTAATAGATTTACGTTATGGACTGCCAGTTGTATCATAGATTACACTACAATAAATCACTGGCATCATAGAGTACACTACAGTATATAAATTGCATCATAGACATAGATTACACTACAGTATATCAATTTTATCGTAGATTACACTACAGTATATCAATTTTATCGTAGATTACACTACAATATATCATTGGCATCATAGAGTACACTACAGTTTATAAACTGCATCATAGACATAGATTACACTTCATTATATCAATTTTATCGTAGATTACACTACAATATATCAATGGTATCATAGATTACACTACGGTAAATCTATTGTAACATACATTACACTACAGTGTATCCATTGTATCATAAATTGCACTACAGTATGTCAATTTTGTCATATATTTCCACTACAGTATACCAATTATATCACATATTACAATACAATATACTATTTGTATCATAGATTACACTACAGTAGATCATTTCTTTCATAGATTACCTTACAGGATGTCAGTTGTATCATAGATTACACTACAATATATCAATGGTATCATAGATTACACTACAATATATCAATGGTATCATAGATTACACTACAATATATCAATGGTATCATAGATTACACTACAGTATATCATTGGCATCATAGAGTATACTACAGTCTATAAATTGCATCATGGACATAGATTACACTACAGTACATTAATTATATCGTTGATTACACTAAAATATATCAATGGTATCATAGAGTACACTACGGTAAATCTATTGTAACATACATTACACTACAGTGTATCCATTGTATCATAAATTGCACTACAGTAATTATTGGGGGGAACGAGAATAGACTCACTGCCTACCCACAAAAATATCGCAAGAGTCGACTAATTGGTAGATTTCTTTGAAGTCGGAGTACATCTGCCTGACAGCCAGGGGACCAACAGTCTGCATGCAAATGAGTAAGACATGTAAAACGAATATGTACCCAATACTTAGTTTCTGGAACAGGACTAGAGTTCAGAAGTAAACGAACATACAGGACTTTCCGCTGGAGTTTACAGCCGTGAATACGAAAAAGAATAATTAAAAGTGAGTATTCATTAATTATCACAGAAGATTGTAGTACACTTTACATTATAATGGTTTACAACACTGCTTCGTGTATATAGGCTACGTTCTAGGCGTAATAGTTTTAGAGTGTAATAAATCTACAGATTAAAAATGTCAATTGTAGTGTGGGTTCTGGTCACTGGCCCGCGACAGTCTCCATGTTCAACATTTTGGCCCGCAACGATCTCCATGTTCAACATTTTGGCCCGCGAGCAAACTTAGTTGAATGGCCCTGGCCTATGGTCCGCTCACATTGTCCGTGTGTTCTGTCTATGGTCTGCTCACATTGTCCGTGTGTTCTGTCTATGGTCTGCTCACATTGTCCGTGTGTTCTGTCTACGGTCTGCTCACCTTGTCTGTGTGTTTTGTCTATGGTCTGCTCACATAGTCCGTGTGTTCTGTCTACGGTCTGCTCACCTTGTCTGTGTGTTCTGTCTACGGTCTGCTCACATTGTCCGTGTGTTCTGTCTATGGTCTGCTCATATTGTCTGTGTGTTCTGTCTACGGTCTGCTCACATTGTCCGTGTGTTCTGTCTATGGTCTGCTCACATTGTCCGTGTGTTCTGCCTACGGTCTGCTCACATTGTCCGTGTGTTCTGTCTACGGTCTGCTCACATTGTCTGTGTGTTCTGTCTATGGTCTGCTCACCTTGTCTGTGTGTTCTGTCTATGGTCTGCTCACCTTGTCCGTGTGTTCTGTCTATGGTCTGCTCACATTGTCCGTGTGTTCTGTCTACGGTCTGCTCACATTGTCCGTGTGTTCTGTCTACCGTCTGCTCACATTGTCCGTGTGTTCTGTCTACGATCTGCTCACGTTGTCAGTGTGTTCTGTCTATCGTCTGCTCACATTGTCCGTGTGTTCTGTCTACAGTCTGCTCACCTTGTCTGTGTGTTCTGTCTACGGTCTGCTCACATTGTCTGTGTGTTCTATCTACAGTGTCCTCACCTTGTCCGTGTGTTCTGTCTATGGTCTGCTCACATCGTCCGTCTGTTCTGTCTACGGTCTGCTCACATTGTCCGTGTGTTCTATCTACAGTGTCCTCACCTTGTCCGTGTGTTCTGTCTACGGTCTGCTCACATTGTCCGTGTGTTCTGTCTACTGTCTGCTCACATTGTCCGTATGTTCTGTCTACGATCTGCTCACGTTGTCCGTGTGTTCTGTCTATCGTCTGCTCACTTTGTCCGTGTGTTCTGTCTATGGTCTGCTCACATTGTCTGTGTGTTCTGTCTATGGTCTGCTCACATTGTCCGTGTGTTCTGTCTACGGTCTGCTCACATTGTCCGTGTGTTCTGTCTATGGTCTGCTCACATTGTCCGTGTGTTCTGTCTACGGTCTGCTCACATTGTCCGTGTGTTCTGTCTATGGTCTGCTCACATTGTCCGTGTGTTTTGTCTATGGTCTGCCCACCTTGTCCGTGTGTTCTATCTACAGTGTCCTCACCTTGTCCGTGTTTTCTATCTACGGTCTTCTCACATTGTCCGTGTGTTCTATCTACAGTCTTCTCACATTGTTCGTGTGTTCTATCTCCGGTCTACTAAACTTGTCAGTGTGTTCTATCTACGGTCTGCTCACCTTGTCCGTGTGTTCTATCTACAGTGTCCTCACCTTGTCTGTGTGTTCTATCTATGGTCTGCTCACATTGTCCGTGTGTTCTATCTATGGTCTGCTCACATTGTCCATGTGTTCTGTCTATGGTCTACTCACACTGTCAGTGTGTTCTATCTGCGGTCTGCTCACCTTGTCTGTGTGTTCTGTCTACGGTCTGCTCACATTGTCCGTGTGTTCTATCTACAGTGTCCTCACCTTGTCCGTGTGTTCTGTCTATGGTCTGCTCACATCGTCCGTCTGTTCTGTCTACGGTCTGCTCACATTGTCCGTGTGTTCTATCTACAGTGTCCTCACCTTGTCCGTGTGTTCTGTCTACGGTCTGCTCACATTGTCCGTGTGTTCTGTCTACCGTCTGCTCACATTGTCCGTGTGTTCTGTCTACGATCTGCTCACGTTGTCCGTGTGTTCTGTCTATCGTCTGCTCACATTGTCCGTGTGTTCTGTCTATGGTCTGCTCACATTGTCCGTGTGTTCTGTCTACGGTCTGCTCACATTGTCCGTGTGTTCTGTCTATGGTCTGCTCACATTGTCCGTGTGTTCTGTCTACGGTCTGCTCACATTGTCCGTGTGTTCTGTCTACGGTCTGCTCACATTGTCTGTGTGTTCTGTCTACGGTCTGCCCACCTTGTCCGTGTGTTCTATCTACAGTGTCCTCACCTTGTCCGTGTGTTCTATCTACGGTCTTCTCACATTGTCCGTGTGTTCTATCTAGAGTCTTCTCACATTGTTCGTGTGTTCTATCTCCGGTCTACTAAACTTG
Source organism: Candidula unifasciata (assembly GCA_905116865.2). NCBI lineage: Eukaryota > Metazoa > Mollusca > Gastropoda > Stylommatophora > Geomitridae > Candidula > Candidula unifasciata. The sequence continues at coordinate 321,237 of CAJHNH020000060.1, read as the reverse complement.
TCAGTGTGTTCTATCTATGGTCTGCTCACATTGTCCGTGTGTTCTATCTACGGTCTGCTCACATTGTCCGTGTGTTCTATCTATGGTCTGCTCACATTGTCCGTGTGTTCTATCTACGGTCTGCTAACATTGTCCGTGTGTTCTATCTACAGTGTGCTCACTTTGTCAGCGTGTTCTGTCTACAGTCTGCTCACATTGTCTGTGTGTTCTGTCTACAACGTACTTACTTTGTCCGTGTGTTCAGTCCCAATCTACTCACATTTTACCCGTGTGTTCTATCTACAGTTCATATTGTATCTACGGTCCTTCTCGTGTTTCATTCATGGTCCTCTGGCATTTTGTATCCATGGGGCAGTTGCATCTTGTTTAAACGTGGATACGTTATCTAGCAGTGTAAAGGACATGGTCAGCAAGCAGGTCGTGAAGCAAACGCAACTATTTCCATTTGCTAAGTCCAGATCATCATTATTCCAATGGTTTTCAAGCAGAAGGTTATTAATTCTCTATACGTCTGAATAGAGCAGCTCCCCACAACCTGCGGGTAGCTACTTCCACAAGCTTGTGTTAGCGGCATTTTCTTCCACATTCTGAGAATTAACCGAAACCATTTTGCGAACAGACCAAGATTTCCTGGTTGATGAACTCCCAGACGGCTGGGCCCGGCAGCCGGTCGTTCTCCCTTGAGAAATTAGCCTGTCCCCTCGGGGCAGCGGAGGCAAATTGCAGAAATACAATTGTTGGCGTAGGAGATTTCCAATCATTTCCAAAGTGCGACAGTTGGAATTGCCGTAAATTCTCTCATCTGTAATGTCTGTCTTTCTGCTTATAAATGTCCCCCTATCTGTGTATCCATCTACCCAGGCTGTCTGTCTATCTATTTTTCAATATGTCTTCTGTGAGACACCCCTTTGTCAGATATTCGTCTGTCAAGCCATTTTCTGTGTCCAGAGTAGCTCAAGCGTGACATGATTTTCAACTACAAATGACCCATGCTGTTCTGACCCACTGCTGTCCGGCAAGAAACAGAAAGTGTATTGATCGGCACTCATACTTTCTGTTACTTGATTTTTTCCTAATATTTAACGGCCTCAAAGGTTCCACCTCTGTTTATTTATTGCTGTCCGTCAGTAGAATTGTATTGTCTCATGATTACTGATGCAGACACCAGACACCATCATTTCCACTCGGAAATATATTGATTCAGTAATTTTGACAACAACATTAGGAATACAGTAACAAAGACCGCACCACTGGGAATACAGTAACTCAGACTGCAACAATGGGAATACAGTAATTGGACAGTACCAGTGGGAAATACAGTAACACGGACAGTAACATTGGGAATACAGTAACTCAGACAGCGACAGTAGGCAATACATTAGCTTGGACAGTATCAGTTGGAAATACAGTAACCTTGATAGCACCAATGGAGAATACAAAAGCTCTAAGAGTCTAGTTGGGAATACAGTAACTCGGACAGTACCAGTTGCAAAATACTGTAACCCTGCTGAAACTTCAAGTATGTCATTCTATAATTTCAAGTAATTCCTGCTATAACTCAAGTATTCCCTGCTATGATCAAGTATTCCATTCTATAACATCAAGTATTTCCTGCTACAGCGTCAAGTTGAGTGTTCGCAACTATAATATCTAATATTTCCTGTTATAACCTCCCATTTTCCCGGCTATAACGTCAAGTATCCCCTGTCAAAACGTTACATATTCCCTGTTATAACGTCAAGCTGAGTGTTGCTGGTTATAAGGTTAAAAATTCGATGTTATAACTTCACATATTCCTGGCTATAACGACAAATATCCCCGACTATAACGTCAAGTGTTCCCTGTTATAACGACAAGTTGAGTGTTGCCTGTTATAACGTCAATTATTCAATGTTATAACGTCAAGTGCAGCGTCCATGCTTAGGCGTTGCCAGTCCGATTCGTAATTCCAACGTACCACGATCGAAACCCACTGCTGGCTGCGTGGATTTTATCGTCGTATCGGGCGTCGCAGGTCGACCCAGCCTGAAATGGGTACCAGGATGGATGTCCTAGGGAAGTAAAGACAGACGGAGTAATGCTGACGGCATTACTCACCTAGTGCCGATTGGTCTGTAAAAATATGGGGTGCTTTTCCCATATGCCCGATGCACCTAAAGGCGTGAAAAGGGATGTTTACTTTTTTTTCGCTCACTTTTATGACGTTAAGTAGTCCCTCCTATCACGTCAAGTATTCCATGCTGTATCGTCAAATATTGCCTGTTGTAACGTCTTATAATCCCTGCTAAAACATCAACCTGAGTGTTGTCTGCTATAACATCACTGTTATAACGGCATATATTCCCTGCTCTAACGTCAAGTATTCCCTGTAAAAACGTTAAATATTCCCTGTTATAACGCTAAGTATTTCCTACTACAACGTCAAGTAATCCCTGCTATAGCTTGGAGTATTCTCTGCAGTAACATTAAGTTAAAGAAATATATAACGTCAAGTTTAATATTCCGGCTATAACTTTAGCTACATTGTGTATTAGAGGAAATTTGCTTGCTCAAATCTTGACGGCCCGAGATGAGCGGAGTGTGGGATAGCGTGTTCCATTCCAGCAAACAGAAACAATCAAGTGATTTATGATTTCATCAACTGCTTTCCGTTGGAGAATAGAGAGACTTCCGCTTGCCGACTTGATGGCCAGGTCTGATCTGATATCGTTTCTTCCAGGGCGTGGGACAGCCGCAGCAACCCACCATGTGGACTTGAGTGATCTTTCTGGTCAGCCTGGTTTAATCAAGAGTATAAGGGCCACATTTATCTTGTCTCAAGTCACCAGTGCAGTCACAAACACCTCCCCTGGCCTCATCTTCACTGCCCTGTCTACGTGTGTCGAATATTTCATGTCAGAGACAGTTTGTGATTCTTCTTCTTCTTCGCCTTTTTTTTTTCTTCGGCTTCTTGTTTGTCTCCTTCTTCTTCTTCTTCTTCTTCTTCTTCTTCTTCTTCTTTTCTTCTTCTTCTTCTTCTTCTTCTTCTTCTTCTTCTTCTTCTTCTTCTTCTTCTTCTTCTTCTTCTTCTTCTTCTTCTTCTTCTTCTCCTTCTTCTCCTTCTTCTCCTTCTTCTCCTTCTTCTCCTTCTCCTTCTCCTTCTCTCTTCTTCTTCTTCTTCTTCTTCTTCTTCTTCTTCTTCTTCTTCTTCCTCTTCCTCTTCCTCTTCTTCTTCTTCTTTTTCTTCTTCTTCTTTTTCTTCTTCTTCTTCTTCTTCTTCTTCTTCTTCTTCTTCTTCTTCTTCTTCTTCTTCTTCTTCTTCTTCTTCTTCTTCTTCTCCTTCTTCTTCTTCTTCTCCTTCTCCTCCTTCTCCTTCTTCTTCTTCTTCTTCTTCTTCTTCTTCTTCTTTTTCTTCTTCTTCTTCTTCTTCTTCTTCTTCTTCTTCTTCTTCTTCTTCTTCTTCTTCTTCTTCTTCTTCTTCTTCTTCTTCTTCTTCTTCTTCTTCTTCTTCTTCTTTTTCTCCTTCTCCTTCTCCTTCTTCTTCTCCTTCTCCTCCTCCTTCTTCTTCTTCTTCTTCTTCTTCTTCTTCTTCTTCTTCTTCTTCTTCTTCTTCTTTCTTCTTCTTCTTTCTTCTTCTTCTTCTTCTCTTCTTCTTCTTCTTCTTCTTCTTCTTCTTCTTCTTCTTCTTCTTCTTCTTCTCCTTCTTCTTCTTCTTCTTCTTCTTTTTCTTCTCTTCTCTTCTTCTTCTCCTTCTTCTTCTTCTTCTTTTCTTCTTCTTTCTTCTTCTTCTTCTTCTTCTTCTTCTTCTTCTTCTTCTTCTTCTTCTTCTTCTTCTTCTTCTTCTTCTTCTTCTTCTTCTTCTTCTTCTTCTTCTTCTTCTTCTTCTTCTTCTTCTTCTTAATGGCACATGCTCGTGTTCTAGACCTGTGACATATAAACTATCCTAAACAGACTAAACCCAAGCACATACAAAGAACACCTCAATCCCTAATGCGCAGGACAATATAACAGATGGTAGTTTGCCTCAGATTTCATAGGTACCCCAATCAGAAACAGAGGCTGTTAGGGCTTTCAAATCACCTTTCAATCCTATCACGTTCCCGTGGATAGTACCCCGGTCCGAACCCACGCAGCTTCTTTACAGCTCTTTCCTCCATAACTAAACTCCACACCAGGATTATGGAACTTCTGTCGAGTGCGAGGAAAAGTGAGTGAGGACAGATCAAATTACAACAACCAATACAATCTAGTCTTAGCTACCAGATTAGCTATAACCTAGCCAGCTACCCACTGAACAAGCTACAAAAGAAAATATATCTCTGTCTAGCCCGATTAACACAGAGGTACTAGCTACTGGCTAACGAAACACATAGTAGAACAGACTATCGGTGACTATGGTCTTAACACAACACATTTTAGTCTAACTGTCAAACTATCACAAGTCTCTAGAGTCTCACGTCCTGGAAACAAACTCTCTCAATCTTTAGATGTCTGCGGGTTCTGTTTCAGGAAGCAGTTCAGTCCCTGTTTTTGAGGGACTCGCTGCTTCGCAACAGAAACACTTAGTCAGTCCCGACTTTCTACCGTCGCTAGTTCGTCTCGGTGAACTCCGAGTCATGCCTCGGTCGTGTAAGTGCAGACTTGAAACATTCACTACTACCATACTAGCTGTCCCATACCCGCACCAGCCTTTGACAACGAGGAACCAACAGTATGCATACGAATAACCAGACTTATAAGATGGATGTGCAGGCAATATTCAAGTATTGGAACAAGACTAAAGCCTAGAAGTTGACGAACTGCTTTTCGCCGGAATTTACAGAAAGCCAAGAAGAAAAAGAAGAAGAAGTTGGGGAGGAAAGGGGGGGGGGGGAACAATGGATCTGTTCATTCACCACCAAAATTAGTTCCCAAAAGCCACAAAGGGGAAACTTGACACCATAACAATTCCAGCAATGTTCTCTTGGATAGAGGCGGGCGTACGGTATAACGTGGAAGCCACTCCGACTGATTTCCTGCTGTCCATAATAAGTCATCTTGTATGTATGACTGATGACGTCATCACAAGCCTTACTTGCATCAACGTTCACAGATCTGAGTCTGTGGCCGTCCACTGTGAACAGTTGGCGCGGGGCTTGAGACGGCCTCATTGGTCGTAGACGGCCAGAATTGGCTGAAGCCCAAACCGTGGACGGCACAGTCTGATGTCTGGCCAGTTGTAAGCATTGATTAATAAATGTGTGCGCGTGAGGTGGCGCGTGCAGTTATTCATCAAGGGAAGACGCAATAAATCAACAACCAAAACTCGAGAAAATTCTTGTAAACGGTCGGCACCCGGCTTCACTCCCCCCCCCCCTCTCTCTCTCCCTCTCCCTCCAACTCTCTACCTGCGTCCTTGCCTCTTTCCTTGTATGGGTGTAGCGGCTGATTGTATGGATGAGAAGTCACGTTTTTCAAAGTGCTATCTGTGGCTTCTTGTGATCGGTCTGGCAGCCGCCTGATCGTCTAGCTGTGCTAATCGTTTGGTTACTTGTCGGCTTTCTGCTGGCGGATATCTGGCAACTTGTTGTCTGCTGGCGGATATCTGGCAACTTTTTGTCTGCTGGCGGATATCTGGCAACTTGTTGTCTGCTGGCGGATATCTGGCAACTTGTTGTCTGCTGGCAGATATCTGGCAACTTGTTGTCTGCTGGCGGATATCTGGCAACTTGTTGTCTGCTCCCATTGACTCTAAACATCAATGTCCAGTCAACACAATGAGTTCCTATAACAGCGGCGAGCATACCACTGGGTATGAGTTATGAGTCAAGTTATGAGTTGGAATATCTTCACAACAGTTGGGACTGCACATACATCAGCACCCCGGTGTGAACAGTGGCAGTCCTATGCTGGTTAGCTTCTTGTGCGTCCGGTGGGCCACTCCCATGCAACTGTTACTCAGTTATCAGCACAATACACACTGAACAGAACTGAACACAAACGAGAACCTTGAGGGCACCTGGACTGATGGTTACGGGTTCTGAGGACCAGCAACCACACCTGAGTGTCACCCGTCTCTGCAACACTGTACTGAGGTCGTGTATCTCGGCCTTTCTTAGACTGGCAACAATTTTTGAATTTTTCTGGTCCCAGTAATTCGACCATGAAATTATAACATCTCACATCCGTGAATGAAAACTGTAAAACAAACCATATGAGACTCAGCTGTGACAAGAAAACAGTAACGTCAATGGGAAGAAAGAAGCAGAACCTAAATGTAGCACAAGAATGCAAAATCATGAAACAGATATGTGAGTTTCAATATCTGGGAACAACATCCAGCGAAGATGGGAAATTAGATGAAGAAATTAACACCTGATACAGTCAAGCAAACCGAGTACTGGAACAGATAGCTCTTACAACATAAGACAGGCCCAGTCAGCACAAAGAAACATCTCATACAAAGCATATTTATCCCCACTCTATGCTACCGGTGCCAGACATGGCCACTCACAAGAAAGCTGAACAGAAAATTACTAACGATGGAAATGAGATGTCTGGTGAGGACTGCAGAAGTGAGAGAGAGACACCAATTATTGGTGAAGTCTTCAGATAACAAGTTAGCATAGAACCAATATTAAATTACATACAAAGACAGCAAATCAAATGGATTGACTACTTAGAGAGAATGCCTTGCGAATCTACGCTTTACCAGGTACATACCATGAGAGGAGACGGACGAAAAGCTAAGGATAGGACAAGCTGGAAAGACAACATCGGAGACACTCTACAACAGCACCATATGTTTACGGTGGAGGCGGCCAGAAGAGCAGCAAGTAGAACATCATATATCCTCCACACCTGACAATGAAAGCCAAGACAAGCCCTGAAAATATGACATTTGTAAACATCCCAGTATTTCCTTGACTGCATTCCATTGACTGCATTCCCTGATCTCTATTTCCATATCTGCATCACTTTGCGTACATTTCATTTTCTGTATTCTCTTGTCTGTATTCCCTTGTCTCTTCCCTTGTCTGTATTCTCATATTTATGTTCCCTTGTCTATTCCCTATCTGTATTTTCATCTCTGTATTCCCTTTTCTATTCTCTTATCTATATTCTCTTATGTTTATTCATTTATGTGCATTACCTGTATTCTTTCGGCTGTATTCCCTTGTCTATACCCTTATCTGTATTTTTATGTCTGTATTCCACTGTGTATTCCAATATCTATATTATCTTGTCAGTATTCCTTAGTCTGTATTATCATGTCTGTATTTTCTTATCCATTCGTTTATCTGTATTCTTGTTCAGTATTCCCTTATCTGTATCCTCATGTCAGTATTCCCTTGTTTATTCCCTTATCTGTATCCGCACATCCGTATTCCCTTGTCTATTCCCCCGACTGTATTCTCATGTCTGTATTCCCTTGAATATCCCTTATCCGTATTAGTGCATATGTTTTCCCTTGTCCATTCCCTTGTCTCTATTACCTTGTCTGTATGACGATGTCTCTACTCCGTGTCTGCGTTCACGTGTCGGTATTCACATGTCTGTATTCCTATGTCTGTATTTCCATGCCTGTATTCCTTTGTATTAGTATAAGATTATATAGACGTATTTGGGGGAAACAGACTGAAAAAGAGTGTAGATCGATAAAACAATAGTGACTCCAGAAGACTTTGTTGACTGAGATAAAACAATAGTGACTCCAGAAGACTTTGTTGACTACATTATACCAATTAATTCATGAGATAATTAACGCGCCTTCTCTCCCTTGTTTGCTGGTAACATCTTGACTTGCACGGCTCAAAAACTGTTGATTGATGTGTCAGAGTGGTTGCGATCTGGAGCAAAATGCTCCAATGTTTGACGACAAGCCCCCTTATAGATTTGTTTTCTTTACCTCTCTACCCTGGAATGTAGGAGGAACCTTGAGTCGTTTCTCTTGTATGTGTCTGTAGGAATTTAGGCATATGTATGAGTGTGTGTATGAATGCATATAAATGAATATATATATGTATATATATATATATATATATATATATATATATATATATATATATATATATATATATATATATATATATATATATATATAACTTGGCCGTTTGTGCAGCTAATCTCCGAGAGTACTTCACCGATTGCTTTCTCATTTCAACACACCGTTGCATTTGAATAGGTGCGGTTTTTAATACACGATTTTCGTACAAAGCACGAAATACATAGCTCCAGCGACGCTCACATCGACATTTTTTTTTCCATGCCGCCTTTCCGTAGCAGGTTTTTATTTCCACAAACTTTGACTGTTGACAACAGATATCTGCACTTAATATTAATTGACGACCTGTTGTTGACATAATTTAGTGAAATTTAACGACCAGGTGTGGGAATTTAAAATGGAATTAAGGTTTGAGTTTTGAACAACGGATCAAAATCATGGCACACATTATGGCACCCATAAGGGCTTTGTTCTTTTTCTACCTCAAGTACAGTGTACAGGCTCTGTAGCACCGGCGAGGATACTTTGGGTAGATTGTTAACTCCAAATTTTGCCCGGTGTTTTCAACTGCCAAGAGATGATGTTTTGATGTGCACAGCAATGCACACGGGAGTCCGATCTCACGACCCAGAGACCAGGGGAATTACTAGAAGTTCAAGTCCGCGTGAAAAAATCCCAGCCCATACCGGAGATTGAATAAGGATCCTCTAGCACTCCAGGCAGATACCATGCCCCGAGATCCACGTAGCCCCCTGCTGAAATTAAGATTTGTGGTAATATAAAGACAGTTGTTTACAGAATGTATGCGAATGAAATGGCGCACCGCCATTGCACCTGACAATCACATGACTAAATTTTTGAGTTGATGGGCGCATGTTTGTAAGACAGACAGTAGTGATATTATTTCAGTTATTGTGGTAGAAGCTGTACTGGTACCTAATGGATGATGTCTTAAATATTACCCTGGCCGCATTTACTTCTTATTACCACTCCTGCTACCCATTTAAGTCTGGGTGGACACGGATGCCAAAGTCAATTACAAAAAATTTCGTCAGGTGATAAATTTCAAATCCTTTCTGAGAGGGAGAGAGAAGTAGTGATGACAGAAAATGTTTAACTCATAAAGCTTAAAACATGATTTTATAGTTTTCATTTCCTACCTTAATCTGTATATTTTACTAACGCTACTTCAGCTATTCTCATTTTTATTTATATAATTTTTTGTTTCTATTGCCAATAGTGCTGTCGCCACGACTGTGCATGTGAGAATTTCATTTGCTCCCCGACATAAGGAAATCCCCAGCATTACCAAGGATTCGAACGCGGATCTCCCATTTTTTTTTTTTTTTTTTTATAGCGAATATTTAATTTTCATCTTGATTTTCATTATTCACTAAAGTTGAAACTGAGTAGTGTCGTTTACCGTAGCGTTCATTTCGTGAGAACAGTGTTTTGTTTCATTGCTTTTCACTTCGGTTTTTTTTTTTTAACTCATTCGGTGAGGGAGAGAGAAGTATTGGTGGATTTGTGGGGGACTGGAGGGGAGGGGTGATGATAGAAACTGTTCACTGAGAGAGCTTAAAACATGATTTTAACGGTCAATTACAAAACATTTCGTCAGGTGATAAATTTCAAATCCTTTTGGAGAGGGAGAGAGAAATGGTGATGACATAAAATGTTAACTGAAAAAGCTTATAACATGATTTTAAAGTTTTAATTTCTTACCTTAATTTGTATATTTTACTAACGTTACCTCAGCTATTCTCGTTTTTATTTATACATATTTTGTTTAAATTGTAAATAAGTTGGTTATTCAAAAGTACAGTAGCAAGATTAACTTTTATCTCTTTAAAAAATAAAAAAAGCTTTAGCATGTGACCGAAAAAAAACTTTTTCGAGGGCGGGGGGGGGGGGGGGGGGGGGGGGTTAACTAAAAATACAATTTACACCACCACAAATATAAAGTCGGCAAACCAGACAGTCCCTTTTTCTGCGAGGACAATGATTGCAATATTAAGCATAATAGACACGCGCTCTTTCTACTTTCTTTCTTTTCCATTTAGCCCAACTAAGCCTCAGCAATGCGTGGCCGGGTACAGCTAGTATACACACACAAAAACACACACACACACACACATATATATATATATATATATATATATATATATATATATATATATATATATATATATATATATATATATATATATATATGACGAGTACCTACAATTACAAATTAATGACCACGTACAGACACACACACACATATGTATACAATAATTTTATGAATTAATTACCAAGTACTCACAGACACATTCACACATTACTGACTAAGTGCACACAGACACATATATTATTAACCAAGTGCCCACACACATTCATACATCAAGGACCAAATACACACAGATCAATACATTACTAAGTGCACACATAGATATACATTAATGACTAAGTACACACCTATCCATACATTAATTACCAATTACACACATATTAATACAATAATGACCAAGTACACACAGATGCATACTTTACTAAGCAAGTGCACAAAGACATATCCATTAATGACCAAGGACACACAGACATACATTATTGATCAAGTACACACTGATTCATCGGCTCTGTGGCTAAGTCGATGCGAACGCTTCGCGTAATGCCGGGATGCCAGGTTCGATCCTAGCTGCGACAGTGGTATCAAGAAAGCCGACCGTCCAGTAAGCGATGGCAAACTACTGGATGTAAATTGCCTAGAGAAACCACACAACAGCCAGGGGCTGTTAAGGGTTGGTTCTGCAACGTCCTGTAAAGGATACGCAATTAGCTTTTAAACACAAAGATTCATACATTAATGACCAACTACACACAGATTCATACTTTAATGACCAACTACACACAGACGCACAGATGCATACAAATTACAATCCGATATTAACACATACACACTGATACAAATACGTCATCGTTTTCACACACACACACGTACGCACACAAATGTGCAGTCACTCATCACTCACCTACACATATACATGTACGTTTATACAAATGCAATGTCTCTTGTGCACAAACACGTACACCCAACTCCCCCCTCCCATACACATACAAACACACACACACACGCGCGCGCATTCATATAAACATGCAATAATAACGCACCTGTATATATACTTTCATTCAAATTAATAATCCCTTAGACACACACAGATACACATAGACACACACATATGTATATAATTTCGTACAAATACGTAGTCTTACACGCACACACACCACACACACACACAGACACACACTACAAGTATGAAGAATGGAAGACACGAACCCTGGTATTATATCCCTAGACAGCGAGCCCTGAAGTGGACCGTTACAACATTGACAACCCAATCGGCACGGTCCGGGAGCTAGCACAGTCCGGGAGCTAACAAAGTCCGGGAGCTAAAAAAGTCCAGGAGCTAAAAAAGGTCCGCTTCTTATTTTCAAGATAAGACAAGAGCCCTTCACAAGGCCAACAACTTTGAATGCAACCAGCAACCTGCAATGATAATTAGTGCCAGCATGGGATCGATGTATCGACGACCAAAGCTGTGACCCCACTCCATCAATTGACCACGTATTGTTCTGTAGTCTAACTACCACTGATGAGCCTGGACATATTTCATTGATAACTAATGTTTATCTTCTCACACTTCTTGTTTCTCTTCTCTCTCTCTCTCTCTCTCTCTCTCTCTCTCTCTCTCTCTCTCTCTCTCTCTCTCTCTCTCTCTCTCTCTCTCCCTTCCCTCTCTCTCTCTTTCTCTCTACCTTTCCTCTCTCTCTTTCTCTCTCTCTCTTTCTCTAGCTCTTTCTCTTTCTCTAGCTCTTTCTCTCTCTCTCTTTCTCTCTCTCCATTCCCTCTCTCTCTTTCTCTCTCTCTCCCTTCCCTCTCTCTCTTTCTCTCTCTCTCCCTTCCCTCTCTTTCTCTCTCTCTCTCCCTTCCCCCTCTCTCTCTCCCTTCCCTCTCTCTCCCCCTCTCTCTCCCTTCCCTCTCTCTCCCTTCCCTCTCCCTTCCCTCTCTCTCTCCCTTTCCTCTCTCTCTCTCTGTGTATGTGTGCGTGTGTGTGCGTCAACCTCAGAAATGTTTTAGAATTCTACAACAATTCCATGAAGGAGTACAGGCCAGGGTGCTGGAGAAGGGAAAACTGCCGGACCTTTACCTGTCTCAAATGACATAAAGCAGGGACGTGATGACATAAAGCAGGGACGTGATGGCATAAAGCAGGGATGTGATGGCATAAAGCAGGGATGTGATGGCGTGAAGCAGGGACGTGATGACGTAAAGCAGGGACGTGATGACATAAAGCAAGGATGTGATGACATAAAGCAGGGACGTGATGACATAAAGCAGGGACGTGATGACATAAAGTAGGGACGTGATGACATAAAGCAGGGACGTGATGACATAAAGTAGGGACGTGATGACATAAAGCAGGGACGTGATGACATAAAGCAGGGACGTGATGACATAAAGCAGGGACGTGATGACATAAAGCAGAGAAGTGATGACATAAAGCAGGGACGTGATGACATAAAGCAGGGACGTGATGACATAAAGCAGGGACGTGATGACATAAAGCAGGGACGTGATGACATAAAGCAGGGATGTGATGACATAAAGCAGAAACGTGATGACATAAAGCAGGGACGTGATGGCATTAAGCAGGGACGTGATGGCATAAAGCAGGGATGTGATTACATAAAGCAGAAACGTGATGACATAAAGCAGGGACGTGATGACATAAAGCAGGGATGTGATGGCATAAAGCAGGGATGTGCTGATATAAAGCAGGGACGTGATGACATAAAGCAGGGACGTGATGACATAAAGCAGGAACGTGATAGCGTAAAGCAGTGACGTGATGACATAAAGCAGGGACGTGATGACATAAAGCAGGGATTTGATGACATAAAGCAGGGACCTGATAGCGTAAAGCAGGGATGTGATGACATAAAGCAGGGACGTGATGACGTAAAGCAGGGACGTGATGACATAAAGCAGGGATGTGATGACGTAAAGCAGGGACGTGATGGCATAAAGCAGGGACGTGATGTCATAAAGCAGGGACGTGATGACACAAAGCAGGGATGGGATGACATAAAGCAGGGACGTGATGACATAAAGCAGGGATGTGATGACGTAAAGCAGGGATGTGATGACATAAAGCAGGGATGTGATGACATAAAGCAGGGACGTGGTGACATAAAGCAGGGATGTGATGGCATAAAGCAGGGATGTGATGACATAAAGCAGGGACGTGATGACATAAAGCAGGGACGTGATGACATAAAGCAGGGATGTGATGACATAAAGCAGGGATGTGCTGACATGATGATGTAAAGCAGGGATGTGATGTGATATAAAAGCAGGGGACGTGATGACATAAAGCAGGGACGTGATGACATAAAGCAGGGACATGATGACATAAAGCAGGGACGTGATGACATAAAGCAGGGACGTGATGACATGAAGCAGGGACGTGATGACATAAAGCAGGGACGTGATGACATAAAGCAGGGATGTGATGACATAAAGCAGGGACGTGATGACATAAAGCAGGGACGTGATGACATAAAGCAGGGACATGATGACATAAAGCAGGGACGTGATGACATAAAGCAGGGACGTGATGACATGAAGCAGGGACGTGATGACATAAAGCAGGGACGTGATGACATAAAGCAAGGATGTGATGACATAAAGCAGGGATGTGATGACATAAAGCAGGGATGTGATGACATAAAGCAAGGATGTGGTGACATAAAGCAGGGATGTGATGACATAAAGCAGGGACGTGATGACATGAAGCAGAGACGTGATGACATAAAGCAAGGACGTGATGACATAAAGCAGGGACGTGATGACATAAAGCAGGAACGTGATGACATAAAGCAGGGACGTGATGACATAAAGCAGGGATGTGATGACATAAAGCAGGGATGTGCTGACATAAAGCAGGGATGTGATGACATAAAGCAGGGACGTGATGACATAAAGCAGGGACGTGATGACATAAAGCAGGGACATGATGACATAAAGCAGGGACGTGATGACATAAAGCAGGGACGTGATGACATGAAGCAGGGACGTGATGACATAAAGCAGGGACGTGATGACATAAAGCAAGGATGTGATGACATAAAGCAGGGATGTGATGACATAAAGCAGGGATGTGATGACATAAAGCAAGGATGTGATGACATAAGGCAGGGTTGTGTGCTTGTTAAGTATGAGATTTGCTGCAATGCTTGTCAATGCCTTCGATGATGACGATCCAGGAATTGCTTTAAATGACCGTACAAATGATAGCTTGCCTAATGTCAGGAAACCTTAGAGCTCAAACAAAAACTCAAACAACTACAGTCTGGGACCTTTTATTTGCTGACGACTGCTCTCTAAACTCCAGTTCTGAGGCCAGTATGCAGCACGTCATAACTAGTTCTTTCTGAAGCCTGTCCCAGCTTCGGGATAACTATCAACACTGATAACACTGTTGTTATCTTTCAACACTGATAAAACTATTGTTATCTATCAACACTGATAAAACTGTTATCTTTCAACACTGATAAAACTGTTGTTATCTATCAACACTGATAAAACTATTGTTATCTTTCAACCCGCTCCCAGAAAAATGTACTGTGATCCCACTTTTACCGTAAATGATCAAAATCTGAATATAGTCGATAGATTCACTTATCTTGGCAGTACTCTGTCTCAGAGAGTCAACGTCGATGAGTTTCGGTAGATTTTATACCAGTGTCTGGAACAGATGTGGTATCTCCCTGCTGACCAAACTAAAGGTTTACAAAGCTGTAATTCTGCCAGTACTGCTCTACGCTTGTAAAACTTGGACTGTGTATCAGCGCCATGTTAAAAAGTTGAATTAGTTTTATATAAACTATCTCAGAAAGCTGCTCAGAAATCAGATGGCAAGATCCCAAATACTGTGGTTCTTGATATAGCAAACATGCCTAGCATCCGCGCGATACTGAAGAACTGTCCGCTGCCTTGGTTTGGTCACCTAACCCGCGTGCCAGACTATCGCCTCTCAAAGAGAGTATTTTATGGCGAGCTCCAGCAAGGGAAAAGGTGCCAGTGAGGACAGAAAAAGCGCTATAAGGACACTCTGAAGACTGCTCTCAATTCTTTTGGCATCAACACAACGACGTGGAAGGCCGCTGCACAAGACCGTTCTGGATGGCGTACGTCCTTCAGATATGGTGCTTCGGCCTACCAGGCAGCGAAAGTTGCACTTGTTCTATCATTGACCTCCCCCTACGTGTCTCTATGTATACCATTCATGTCACCACACATGTCTGCATTGTTACCGTTGATGTCCTCCTGCATGTCTCTGAGTTACGAGTTATGATTTGGGTTATCTTCACGGCACTCCGGACACGTCTATAGGTGCTCAGACTTAACATAAACATTAATGTCCCGAGGTTGGCTGACAAGCGTCCAGTGTGCTTCTCGTGCCTGGCTGTGCCGATCTTTACTCTCAGTTCTTGCACTCCAAACGTCCTACCTCTTTATTGGTATCAACAATGTCTGTATGATCCATGGGCTGGACCTCTCTAACTATAGCAGAGACAGCTAATCTGTCGGCTCTTTCATTGCCAACGACGCATGCATGCCCTACGACAAAGATGAAGGTAACCCCACGGACAGTACAGTTTTGCAATGACTCGAGGTCTGCGTACAAAGCCCTCCTCGACCCGCCGGATCATGCTCATGGAATCACTCAGCACACACACGTGAGAATAGTCCTGTGATGCTAGCATCTCGACCCGCCGGATCATGCTCATGGAATCACTCAGCACATACACGTGAGAATAGTCCTGTGATGCTAGCATCTCGACCCGCCGGATCATACTCATGGAATCACTCAGCACACACACATGAGAATAGCCCTGTGATGCTAGCGGCTCGACCCGCCAGATCATACTCATGGAATCACTCAGCACACACACGTGAGAATAGTCCTGTGATGCTAGCATCTCGACCCGCCGGATCATACTCATGGAATCATGCAGCACACACACGTGAGAATAGTCCTGTGATGCTAGCGCCTTGACCCGCCAGATCATACTCATGGAATCACTCAGCACACACACGTGAGAATAGTCTTGTGATGCTAGCCACATAAAAGCTCGTGTTACCGCCATCACTTCCCTTGGCATTCGGCTAGTAGTCTACACCGCAAGACGCTGGTGGAAACGCTGATAGGGGACTAAACACTGGTGCACGTCCTCCGTGCGTGGCACGGTCCACAAAGCCTGTACCGCTTACAATCTCACATTAACGGCAAATAACTGGTCAGAGGACACTCTTCATCCAAACAGACAAAAAAAAAAGTGTCCGCCATCTTGGTGCGTCTTGGTGTGGGGAAAAAAATCATATCTATATTGATACCGATGATTTCCCCCTATGTGCCTCTTTTTATCGCGTTGATGTCCTTAGATATATCTCTTTTTATACCTGTCCGCCAGAATGTTTCTATGTATAGTCTTGATGTTCTCAGATTTAGCTCTATTTATAACGTTGATGCCTCCCTATTTGCTGCTATTTATAGCGTTCATGTCCCAAAACAAGTCTCTTTTTTATCATTGATGTCCCCAGACATGCATCCCCTATATGTCTCAATTGATAACGTTGGTGTCCCCAGACATGCATCCCCTATATGTCTCAATTGATAACGTTGGTGTCCCCAGACATGCATCCCCTATATGTCTCAATTAACGTTGGTGTCCCCAGACATGCATCCCCTATATGTCTCAATTGATAACGTTGGTGTCCCCAGACATGCATCCCCTATATGTCTCAATTGATAACGTTGATGTCCCCAGACATGCATCCCCTATATGTCTCAATTGATAACGTTGGTGTCCCCAGACATGCATCCCCTATATGTCTCAATTGATAACGTTGGTGTCCCCAGACATGCATCCCCTATATGTCTCAATTGATAACGTTGGTGTCCCAAGAGCAGTCTCTCTTTATACCGTTGATGTCCCCAGACATGTCTCAGTTGGTACCGTTGATGTCCCCAGACATGTCTCAGTTGTTACCGTTGATGTCCCCAGACATGTTTCAGTTGTTACCGTTGATGTCCCCAGACATGTCTCAGTTGTTACCGTTGATGTCCCCAGACATGTCTCAGTTGTTACCGTTGATGTCCCCAGACATGTCTCAGTTGTTACCGTTGATGTCCCCAGACATGTCTCAGTTGGTACCGTTGATATCCCCAGACATGTCTCAGTTGTTACCGTTGATGTCCCCAGACATGTCTCAGTTGTTACCGTTGATGTCCCCAGACATGTCTCGGTTGTTACCGTTGATGTCCCCAGACATGTCTCAGCTGTTACCGTTGATGTCCCCAGACATGTCTCAGTTGTTACCGTTGATGTCCCCAGACATGTCTCAGTTGTTACCGTTGATGTCCCCAGACATGTCTCAGTTGTTACCGATGATGTCCCCAGACATGTCTCAGTTGTTACCGTTGATGTCCCCAGACATGTCTCAGTTGGTACCGTTGATGTCCCCAGACATGTTTCAGTTGGTACCGTTGATGTCCCCAGACATGTTTCAGTTGGTACCGTTGATATCCCCAGACATGTCTCAGTTGTTACCGTTGATGTCCCCAGACATGTCTCAGTTGGTACCGTTGATGTCCCCAGACATGTCTCAGTTGTTACCGTTGATGTCCCCAGACATGTCTCAGTTGGTACCGTTGATGTCCCCAGACATGTTTCAGTTGGTACCGTTGATGTCCCCAGACATGTTTCAGTTGGTACCGTTGATATCCCCAGACATGTCTCAGTTGTTACCGTTGATGTCCCCAGACATGTTTCAGTTGTTAATTGATGTCCCCAGTGTGTGCCGACAAACAGAAGATGTGACAGCACGATGCCATGTTGCAAGTCGGGAGACATCTGTATGACCAGCCCAGAGACCGAGTCTGACGGACTGAGGAGCGCACGATGTGTCACCTGGCTGGACTCGCTGGCCCTGAACTCTCGCCTGCCAAACGGTGAGCTTGCTCTGTGTTCTCTGGCATCGTCATGTTCTGATTGTGTCTACACTGAAAGAGCATGAATTCAGTCTAGAGAAACTGTCTTGTACTCGTTTGTCCACACTGAATAAACATGAACTGAGTCTAGAGCAACTGTCTTGTACTCGTTTGTCCACACTGAATGAACATGAACTGTGTCTAGAGCAGCTGTCTTCTACTCGTTTGTGCACACTGAATTAACATGAACTGAATCTAGAGTAACTGTCTTCTACTCATTTGTCCACACTTAATGAACATTAACTGTGTCTAGTGCAACTGTCTTCTACTCATGTGTCCACACTGAATGAACATGAACTGAGTCTAAAGCAACTGTCTTCTACTCGTTTGTCTACA
This sequence comes from Candidula unifasciata, assembly GCA_905116865.2. Classification (NCBI taxonomy): domain Eukaryota; kingdom Metazoa; phylum Mollusca; class Gastropoda; order Stylommatophora; family Geomitridae; genus Candidula; species Candidula unifasciata. Next base: position 302,838 of record CAJHNH020000060.1, on the reverse strand, counting down.
CTGAACGAACATGAACTGAGTCCAGAGCAACTGTCTTCTACTCGTGTGTCCACACTGAATGAACATGAACTGATTCTAGAGCAACTGTCTTTTACTCATGTGTCCACACTGAATGAACATGAACTGTGTCTAGAGCAACTGTCTTCTACTCGTTTGTCCACACTGAATGAACATGAACTGAGTCCAGAGCAACTGTCTTCTACTCGTTTGTCCACACAGAATGAACATGAACTGTGTCTAGAGCAACTGTCTTCTACTCGTTTGTCCACACTGAATGAACATGAACTGAGTCTAAAGCAACTGTCTTCTACTCATGTGTCCACATTAAATGAACATGAACTGTGTCCAGAGCAACTGTCTTCTACTCAGGTGTTTACACTGAATTAACATGAACTGAGTCTAAAGCAACTGTCTTCTACTCAGGTGTTTACACTAAATTAACATAAACTGTGTCTAGAGTAACTGTCTTCTACTCATGTCCACACTGAATGAACATGAACTGAGTCTAGAATAAATGTCTTCTACTCGTTTGTCCACGCTGAATGAACATGAACTGTGTCTAGAGCAACTGTCTTCTACTCGTTTGTCCACACTGAATTAACATGAACTGAGTCTAGAATAAATGTCTTCTACTCATGTGTCCACACTGAATGAACATGAACTGAGTCTAGAATAAATGTCTTCTACTCATGTGTCCACACTGAATTAACATGAACTGAGTCTAGAATAAATGTCTTCTACTCATGTCCACACTGAATTAACATGAACTGAGTCTAGAATAAATGTCTTCTACTCATGTGTCCACACTGAATTAACATGAACTGAGTCTAGAATAAATGTCTTCTACTCATGTCCACACTGAATTAACATGAACTGAGTCTAGAATAAATGTCTTCTACTCATGTGTCCACACTGAATTAACATGAACTGAGTCTAGAATAAATGTCTTCTACTCATGTGTCCACACTGAATGAACATGAACTGAGTCTAGAATAAATGTCTTCTACTCATGTGTCCACACTGAATGAACATGAACTGTGTCTAGAGCAACTGTCTTCTACTCATGTCCACACTGAATTAACATGAACTGAGTCTAGAATAAATGTCTTCTACTCATGTGTCCACACTGAATGAACATGAACTGAGTCTAGAATAAATGTCTTCTACTCATGTGTCCACACTGAATGAACATGAACTGTGTCTAGAGCAACTGTCTTCTACTCATGTCCACACTGAATGAACATGAACTGTGTCTAGAGCAACTGTCTTCTACTCATGTGTCCACACAGAATGAACATGAACTGTGTCTAGAGCAACTGTCTTCTACTCGTTTGTCCACACTGAATTAACATGAACTGTGTCTAGAGCAACTGTCTTCTACTCATGTCCACACAGAATGAACATGAACTGTGTCTAGAGCAACTGTCTTCTACTCGTTTGTCCACACAGAATGAACATGAACTGAGTCTAGAATAAATGTCTTCTACTCGTTTGTCCACACTGAATGAACATGAACTGTGTCTAGAGCAACTGTCTTCTACTCGTTTGTCCACACTGAATGAACATGAACTGTGTCTAGAGCAACTGTCTTCTACTCGTTTGTCCACACTGAATGAACATGAACTGTGTCTAGAGCAACTGTCTTCTACTCGTTTGTCCACACTGAATTAACATGAACTGTGTCTAGAGCAACTGTCTTCTACTCGTTTGTCCACACTGAATTAACATGAACTGTGTCTAGAGCAACTGTCTTCTACTCGTTTGTCCACACTGAATTAACATGAACTGTGTCTAGAGCAACTGTCTTCTACTCGTTTGTCCACACTGAATGAACATGAACTGAGTCTAGAATAAATGTCTTCTACTCATTTGTCCACACTGAATGAACATGAACTGTGTCTAGAGCAACTGTCTTCTACTCGTTTGTCCACACTGAATGAACATGAACTGTGTCTAGAGCAACTGTCTTCTACTCGTTTGTCCACACTGAATTAACATGAACTGTGTCTAGAGCAACTGTCTTCTACTCGTTTGTCCACACTGAATTAACATGAACTGTGTCTAGAGCAACTGTCTTCTACTCGTTCGTCCACACTGAATTAACATGAACTGTGTCTAGAGCAACTGTCTTCTACTCGTTTGTCCACACTGAATGAACATGAACTGAGTCTAGAATAAATGTCTTCTACTCGTTTGTCCACACTGAATGAACATGAACTGTGTCTAGAGCAACTGTCTTCTACTCGTTTGTCCACACTGAATTAACATGAACTGAGTCTAGAGCAACTGTCTTCTACTCATGTGTCCACACTGAATTAACATGAACTATGTCTAGAGCAACTGTCTTCTACTCGTTTGTCCACACTGAATGAACATAAACTGAGTCTAAAGCAACTGTCTTCTACTCATGTGTCCACACTGAATAAATATGAACTGAGTCTAGAGCAACTGTCTTCTACTCGTTTGTCCACACTGAATTAACATGAACTGAGTCTAGAGCAACTGTCTTCTACTCATGTGTCCACACTGAATGAACATGAACTGAGTCTAGAGCAACTGTCTTCTACTCATGTGTCCACACTGAATGAACATGAACTGTGTCTAGAGCAACTGTCTTCTACTCGTTTGTCCACACTGATTTAATATGAACTGAGTCTAGAGCAACTGTCTTCTACTCATGTGTCCACACTGAATGAACATGAACTGTGTCTAGAGCAACTGTCTTCTACTCGTTTGTCCACACAGAATGAATATGAACTGAGTCTAAAGCAACTGTCTTCTACTCATGTGTCCACACTGAATGAACATGAACTGAGTCTAGAGCAACTGTCTTCTACTCGTTTGTCCACACTGAATTAACATGAACTGAGTCTAGAGCAACTGTCTTCTACTCGTTTGTCCACACTGAATTAACATGAACTGAGTCTAGAGCAACTGTCTTCTACTCATGTGTCCACACTGAATGAACATGAACTGTGTCTAGAACATGAACTGAGTCTACAGCAACTGTCTTCTACTCGTAAGTACGCATTGAATGAGCATCAGTTAGCGTGTGGAATTGTATGTCTTTGTCGATGAGTGTGCGAGCTTGTGTTTCTGTATGTGAGTTAGTTGAAGGGTATAATTTATCTCTGTGAGTGAGTGTTTGAGTGTCTGCTGCTGTTTACAAGTGTATTTCTCAGTAAGTAGGTGTGGGAGTGTGTCAAAGTGTGTTTCTTTGTGTGTGTGTTTTTTTTTCCGAAATATGTATGTCTTTGTGTGTGTATGTGTGTGTGTGTGTGGGCATAAGGCATATAAGCACACATAGTATAAACACATAGGACATAAACGCATATGGTATAAACATACATGGCATACACATATATGGCATAAAAAATATGGTATAAACATATATGATGTAAACATATAGGCTATAAACATATATGGCAAAGACACAGAGGCCATAAACATATATGGCACAGTCACATGAGACAACCGCACAGGGCATGAACATACACGACAAAAACACAGGACATGAAAACATATGGCATAATCTCCCAGGACAAAAACACAGGACATGAAGACATATGGCATAATCTCCCAGGACAAAAACACAGGACATGAAGACATATGGCATAATCACCCAGGACAAAAACACAGGACATGAAAACATATGGCATAATCTCCCAGGACAAAAACATGTATGGCATAATCTCCCAGGACAAAAACACAGGACATGAAGACATATGGCATAATCTCCCAGGACAAAAAAAACAATAAACACACAGGACATAAACACACAGGACATAAACACACAGGACATAAACACACCTGACATAAACACAGAGGACATAAACACAGAGGACATAAACACAAACACACCTGACATAAACACACCTGACATAAACACACCTGACATAAACACACAGGACATAAACACACAGGACATAAACACACCTGACATAAACACACCTGACATAAACACACCTGACTTGAACACACAGGACATAAACACACCTGACATAAACACAGCTGACATAAACACGCCTGACATAAACACAGCTGACATAAACACAGCTGACATAAACACAGCTGACATAAACACACCTGACATAAACACACCTGACATAAACACACCTGACATAAACACACCTGACATAAACACACAGGACATAAACACACAAGACATAAACACACAAGACATAAACACAGCTGACATAAACACACCTGACATAAACACACCTGACATAAACCAACTTTTCTCTCTTATTTAATTTGTGCGAGCATATTTGTTTTGGTGTGTGTGTGTGTGTGTGTGTGTGTGCATATGGGTGTGTGTGTGTGTGGGTTTGTATGTGTGTTTTGTGTGCTTTGTGTGTGTTGTGTTTGTACGTTGTTGTTTTTTTTTTTTGGTGCAGTTTTGTATTGTGACTTTTAAGTATTTTTCTGTTTGTCTGTGTAAATGTGTGTGTGATGCGTGTGCGTGCGACGTTATAATTGTGTGTGCGTGTGTGTGATGTGTGTGTGCGTGTGTGTGATGTGTGTGTGTATAACTAGATGCGCAGACAGACACAAATAACGCCCACATTCAGCAGACTAACGACCAGCTACAGTGATTGACGGCTTCCCTGACCACTCATTACAGCCCTCCCGGCCAGCCCACGTTCGGTCTTGCCGCCTTTTCCATTCATCTTCCCAAGCAGCAGACGATTACCGTGTCGTGCTTGTTCCTCTCGTCAGCTCAACTATGACCCTGGCTTGCTCATTCATTGGGTGCGATTGGGAACAGAGTTTTGGTTTTTGTTACTGTTCCTTTGCTCTGAGTGTGCCATAGTCTTGTTTAGTCGTTACTGTTCAGTCATTGAATGCTTCTACTGCTTCTTCTTCTTCTTCTTTTCTTCTTTTGCTTCTGCTTCTGCTTCTTCTTCTTCTTCTTCTTCTTCTTCTTCTTCTTCTTCTTCTTCTTCTTCTTCTTCTTCTTCGTCTACTTCTTCCTCCTCCTTCTCATACAAGAGGTCAGGACTCAAGTCACGCGACTTGGGATTCCAGTCGACTTAATTCGAGTAATTATCTACTTGTGACTCAACTTGGAGCTCCGTCCAGAGACACGCAGCTAGTTCTTCGCTGTCGTTCTTTTCTTAAATGTGTGACTGAGACATAATGTTGACTGATGTACTTTGATTTGACAACAATGGTGGGATGTGAATGCATTTGACTGATGTGTTGACTGTTATACTTTGATTTGACCAAAGTGTCTTACTGCATGTTTCAGGTGCCATGTGTAGCGACAGCTGGCAGTGTGCCAACCGGTGTTGTCGTGAGTACAGAGCCCACAGACACGACATTGTGCTGGAGTGTGGCAGTCCATTTGATGGCCTGGAGTGGCACACCTGTATCACCGGCAGGGCCTAAGCAGCAGAGGCCTGCTTGTTTTCGGCAATGCGTTTGTGTCCCTGTAGAACTTTCAGTAGAGTGGATTGGATACCCAATGTGTTTGTGTCCCTAGAAAACTTTCAGTAGTGTGGATTGGATACCCAATGCGTTTGTGTCCCTAGAAAACTTTCAGTATAGTGGATTGGATACCCAATGTGTTTGTGTCCCTAGAAAACTTTCAGTAGTGTGGATTGGATACCCAATGTGTTTGTGTCCCTAGAAAACTTTCAGTAGTGTGGATTAGATACCCAATGTGTTTGTGTCCCTGTAGAACTTTCAGTAGTGTGGATTGGATACCCAATGTTTTTGTGTCCCTAGAAAACTTTCAGCAGTGTGGGAAAGCAGAACCCTTTTTTAACGCGGTTTTTCCAAAAGACTTCACGTTTTCCCAACTGAGCCTCTAGCCTGACATTGTTGTTGCCAGTCTTAAATAGTTGTCTCTAGTCCTATATAGTTGTCTCCAGTCTTAAATAGTTGCCTCTAGTCTTATATAGTTGTTTCCAGTCTTATATAGTTATCTATAACCTTATACAGTAGTCTCTATCTTATTTAGTTGTCTCCAGTCTTATATAGTTGTCTCCAGTCTTAAATAGTTGCCTCTAGTCTTATATAGTTGTTTCCAGTCTTATATAGTTATCTTTAACCTTATACAGTAGTCTCTATCTTATTTAGTTGTCTCCAGTCTTATATAGTTGTCTCCAGTCTTAAATAGTTGCCTCTAGTCTTATATAGTTGATTCCAGTCTTATATAGTTATCTTTAACCTTATACAGTAGTCTCTATCTTATTTAGTTGTCTCCAGTCTTATATAGTTGTCTCCAGTCTTAAATAGTTGCCTCTAGTCTTATATAGTTGTTTCCAGTCTTATATAGTTATCTTTAACCTTATACAGTAGTCTCTATCTTATTTAGTTGTCTCCAGTCTTATATAGTTGTCTCCAGTCTTAAATAGTTGATTCCAGTCTTATATAGTTATCTTTAACCTTATACAGTAGTCTCTATCTTATTTAGTTGTCTCCAGTCTTATATAGTTGTCCCCAGTCTTAAATAGTTGCCTCTAGTCTTATATAGTTGTTTCCAGTCTTATATAGTTATCTTTAACCTTATACAGTAGTCTCTATCTTATTTAGTTGTCTCCAGTCTTATATAGTTGTCTCTAGCCTTATAACGTTGCCTCCAGTCTTATATGATTGTCTCCTGTCTTATATATTTGTCTCATGCCGTATATAGTTGTCTCCAGTCTTTTTTCTCTATCTTATATAGTTGTCTCTAGTCTTATATAATAATCTCTAGTCTTATTTGGTTGTCTCCAGTCTTATATAGTTGTCTCAAGCATTATATAGATGTATCCAGTCTTATATAGTTATCGCTAGTCTTATATACTTATCTCTGGAATTAAATAGTTGTCGCGAATCTTATATAGTTGTCTTTAGTCTTGTGTAGTTGTCGCCAGTCTTACATAGTTGTCTCCAGTCGTATATAGTTTCTTTAGTCTTATATGGGTGTCTCCAGTCTTTTATAGATATCTTTAGTCCTATATAGTTGTCTTTAGTAGTTGTCTCTAGTCCTATATAGTTGTATCCAGTCTTATATAGTTGTCTCTAGTCTTATATGGTTGTCTCTAGTCTTATATGGTTGTCTCTAGTCTTATATAGTTGTCTTTAGTCTTATATGGTTGTCTCCAGTCTTATATAGTTGTCTTTAGTCTTATATGGTTGTCTCCAGTCTTATATAGTTGTCTTTAGTCTTATATAGTTGTCTTTAGTCTTATTTAGTTATCTCTCGTCTTATATAGTTGTCTCTAGTCCTGCATAGTTGTCTGTTATCTTACATTGTTATATCTAGTATTATGTGGTTACAGCAGACGAATTTTTCTTTCATAATCTCTATTCGCCTCTCCTCTGCACTCTATGTCGCCTTATCAATTATTTCGTGTCTGGTAAATTTGTTAAGTGTAACTTGTCTTCGTTCCTTTCCTTGTTTATGTGGAATATTGATTATTGAAGCTAAACTTTCACAGAAGAAAAAAAAATCAATGTTACCATCGTCTGCTCTTGGTTTTAGGTCAACCACAAGCTGCAGGGAAACACTTTCTGGACGCGCCTTTTCCAATGACTTCACGTTCCTGTCAATCGTCACCAATAAAAATATTTGTAAACTGGACATTGTAATGTGAGTTCTGCACTCTTTGATGTCACTGTATGGAAGGTGAAGTTGTTGACTTGTGCAGTGTGCTAAATGAGTTAACCTTAGTCAGCACACTACCAAGTGTCTAGCAGGTACTCTTCCGCTGCCTCTCTTAGAAATAGGACTCGACGACAATGACACCGTCATACATTTTTATTTCACAGGATACAAGACACAATGCAGAGATGTCGTTATTGATCACAGTTAACATTCGCACATCGTCCATTTGTCCTCACTCGCTCTCTATCTCTCAGTCTGTAGCGGTCTCTCCTTTACTACAGCTCCAAGGACTACAGCGTCACACACTCTGGACGCGTCGTACAGCTGAACAAGACGACTTCTCCCATTCACTGGACCTTGATAATATTTCAGCATACAACACGGCTGACTGAAGACGGACCTTCCCCCCCCCCCTTTCTTGTCGTACTCCGAAACCAGGTACTACTGGCCTTCCGTCCCCTGGACTTACTTTGCCAGGGGGACAATATCTTCTTAGTATCGCAACCTCGACACTCACTCAGACCTAAATGCCTGATAGTCGTACGGTATTCTTGTATGTTAGACTCGCGAGAGATATCACGGACCCTGACTTGGTCTCTGACTCTCTCTCTCTCTCTCTCTCTCTCTCTCTCTCTCTCTCTCTCTCTCTCTCTCTCTCTCTCTCTCTCTCTCTTCTCGCTTCTCTCTCGATTGCTTCTCGGCTGCCCCCGATGGGTTTTAGCCCTCAGGCTAGAGCTCACTTACCCGGACCGTCTACGCAGCCCAATTTATCCCTGTCAAATCCGTGTAGGTGGATGATGTCTACACGAGAGGCACACTCGTATGGGCGTTCTCGTGAAACATGATCCTGTGGGTGTTCTCGGGACTCACGCTCATGTGAACGTTCTCGAGGATCACACTTATGTGGGGGGGGGGCTGATGTTACCTGAAAATCACGCTGTCACTTAATTCACACTTTCTCTGTTTATCTCGTTATCCATGCTTTCAGCCCCCCACACACAGAAACCCACGCGTCCACTTTCTCTCGTGCGTGCACGCATTGTTCATGAATAGACATTTTCACTGGTCTCCTCTTAATACTCGGACCATGTTGACACTCTTCCCCCGTGAACTTACAGACAGTACTGACCTCCCACTGTCCCTTCTCACAATATCACACTTTACCCAGATCAGCGCGCAACAACTCGACAGTGTCACTGTGTGGGAGGTGAAGATGTTGACGTGACAGTGTCACTCTGTGGGAGGTGACGATGTTGACGTGACAGTGTCACTGTGTGGGAGGTGACGATGATTACGTGACAGTGTCACTGTGTGGGAGGTGAAGATGTTGACGTGACAGTGTCACTGTGTGGGAGGTGACGATGTTGACGTGACAGTGACACTGTGCGGGATGTGACGATGATTACGTGACAGTGTCACTGTGTGGGAGGTGACGCTGTTGACGTGACAGTGTCACTGTGTGGGAGGTGACGATGTTGACGTGACAGTGTCACTGTGTGGGAGGTGACAATGTTGACTTGACAGTGTCACTGTGTGGGAGGTGACAATGTTGACTTGACAGTGTCACTGTGTGGGAGGTGACGCTGTTGACGTGACAGTGTCACTGTGTGGGAGGTGATGATGTTGACGTGACAGTGTCACTGTGTAGGAGGTGACGATGTTGACGTGGCAGTGTCACTGTGTGTTGAGTTACGATTTTGACGTGACAGTGTCATCGTGTGGGAGGTGACGATGTTGACGTGACAGTGTCACTGTGTGGGAGGTGACCATGCTTACGTGACCGGACATTGTGGCATGAGGTGAGACATTAGGACATGGGGGCATAGAGTGGGACACTAGGACATGGGTCGTTGGGTAAGACACTAGCACATGTGGTCAGGGGTGAGAAATTAGGACAAGGGAGCATTGAGACACTTTGACATGGGTGCATGAGGTAAGGCACTAGGACATGGGAGCATGGAGTGAGGCACTAGGACATGAGAGCATGAGGTGAGGCACTAGGACATGGGAGCATAAGGTGAGGCACTAGGACGTGGGAGCATGAGGTGAGGTTCTAGGACATGGGAGCATGGAGTGAGACACTAGGACATGGGAGCATGGAGTGAGACACTAGGACATGGGAGCATGAGGTGAGAAGCGAGAACATGGGGGTATGGAGTGACACACTTTGACATGGGTGTATGAGGTGGGGCACTAGGACATGTGAGCAGGAGGTGAGGTACTAGGACATGGGTGCATGAGGTGAGGCACTATGACATGGGTGCATGAGGTGAGGTACTATGACATGTGAGCAGGAGGTGAGGTACTAGGATATGGGAGCATGGAGTGAGACACTAGGACATGGGAGCATGAGGTGAGGCACTAGGACATGAGTGCATGAGGTAAGGTCCTAGGGCATGGGTGCATGAGGTTAGGTACTAGGACATGGGTGCATGAGGTGAGGTACTAGGAAATGGTTGCATGAGGTGAGGTACTAGGACATGTGAGCATGAATTGAGGCACTAGGACATGGGAGCATGAGGTAAGGCACTAGGACATGGGAGCATGAGGTGAGGCACTAGGACATGGGAGCATGAGGTGGGGCACTGGGACATGGGAGCATGAGGTGAGACGTTAGAACATGGGGGTATGGATTGACACACTTTGACATGGGAGCATGAGGTGGGGCACTAGGACATGGGAGCATGAGGTGAGGCACTAGGACATGGGAGCATGAGGTGAGGCACTAGAACATGGAAGCATGAGGTGAGGCACTAGGACATGGGAGCATGAGGTGAGGCACTGGGACATGGGAGCATGAGGTGAGGCACTAGGACATGGGAGCATGAGGTGAGGCACTGGGACATGGGAGCATGAGGTGAGGTACGAGGTCATGGGAGCATGAGGTGAGACGTGAGAACATGGGGGTATGGATTGACACACTTTGACATGGGTGTATGAGGTGGGGCACTAGGACATGGGAGCATGAGATCAGACATTAGGACATGTGAGCATGAGGTGAGGCACTAGGTCATGGCAGCATGAGGTCAGACGCTAGGACATGTGAGCATGAGGTGAGGCACTAGGACATGGGAGCATGAGGTCAGACACTAGGACATGTGAGCATGAGGTGAGGTAATTGGACATGGCAGCATGAGGTCAGACACTAGGACATGTGAGCATGAGGTGAGGCACTAGGACATGGCAGCATGAGGTCAGACACTAGGACATGGGTGCATGAGGTCAGACCCTAGGACATGAGTGCATGAGGTCAGGCACTAGGACATGAGTGCATAGAGTGATACACTAGGACATGGGATCATGGTGTGAGACACTAGGACATGGGAGCATGGAGTGAGACACTAGGACATGAGTGCATGGAGTGAGACACTAGTACATGGGATCATGGAGTGAGACACTAGGACATGGGAGCATGAAGTGAGACACTAGGACATGGGAGCATGGAGTGAGACACTAGGACATGGCAGCATGGAGTGAGACACTAGTACATGGGATCATGAAGTGAGACACTAGGACATGGGAGCATGGAGTGAGACACTAGGACGTGGGAGCATGGAGTGAGACACTAGGACATGGGAGCACTGAGTGAGACACTAGTACATGTGAGCGTTTAGTGAGACACTAGGACATGGGAGCATGGAGTGAGACACTAGGACATGGGGTCATGGAGTGAGACACTAGGACATGGGAGCATGGAGTGAGACACTGGGACATGGGAGCATGGAGTGAGACACTAGGACATGGGAGCATGGAGTGAGACACTAGGACATGAGTGCATGGAGTTAGACACTAGAACATGGGAGCATGGAGTGAGACACTGGGACATGAGTGCATGGAGTTAGACACTAGGACATGGGAGCATGGAGTAAGACACTAGGACATGGGAGCACTGAGTGAGACACTAGGACATGGGAGCATGGAGTGAGACACTAGGACATGAGTGCATGGAGTTAGACACTAGAACATGGGAGCATGGAGTGAGACACTAGGACATAAGTGCATGGAGTTAGACACTAGGACATGAGTGCATGGAGTGAGGCACTAGTACATGGGAGCATTGAGTGAGACCCTAGGACATGTGTCATAGCCCTGTGGGACAGAGTATTTGGATCTTTTACATCCAAATTTAGATCTTTTTCATTGCATTTAGATGGTGTTTTTGACGTTTAGATCGTAATTATTTTTCTAGATCTTTTCATATGGAGTTAGATATTTATAGATTTTTTTTCTTTTAGTGTCAATTTAATAATTACTGTGTAAAATATTTACTAAAATATTTTTGTTTTGGTCTGGCACGTACATTGTGACAACTGCCATTACTTGAACTTAGAACTCTCACTGGGGTCAACGCACAAATATCTGGCAGCCCCGTTACTGATTAATAAAAACGCGCGTAAATCATACTAACTTTGTTTCAACCGTATCCTCACTGTGCTGACTTTGTGTTTCTTTTTCATGTAATTTTAAAAAAAATAATTGCTCACCTTCATATGTGGCTTTCACTTTGAAAAACCTTTCAACATGCCAAAAGTAAAGAATGAGCAAAAAATTTGGAAAGAGTGGTTGCATGATGACAAAATTACAAATTGAGTGATGGCAGTTCCTGTGTATATGACCAAGGCTCATTGTAAGTACTGCAAGTGTGAAATTAAAGCGAAAATACAAAACTCAAAGAGTCATGCAAAGACTAAAAAAGCAAAAAACTGCAGTTCCATTTAAAGATATTACACCGCTGACATCTGTTTTTAGAACTATACTGATAAACGAATCATAAAAAGTTGAAGTATGAGTCGCAATGTTTTTAATTTGTCACTGCAATTTCAACTGTGACAATTTTATCGATTTGTTAAAAAATCTTGGACTAGTTCAATTTGAAAAGTGTGATGTAGAAAGTATAGTTTAGGAACTGAAGGACATTGTAATCAGCAAACAGTTAGGATTGAAGAATTTGGCTGCAATTGGTGATGGTTGGTATAAACAATGGCGTTTATGCCAAGTTGAAGGAAGCTATCCCATCGTTAATACTTATAAAATGTATGCGTCATTCATTGCAGCTAGCATTATCACATGCTTCATCTAAATATTTAGCAAGGAATTTGGAATATCTTATTGCTGAAACACTTTAAGGGTTTTCCAAATCATTTATCAGACAACAGCAATACAATACATTATATACAGCCTTGAATGATGGTTCCACACCACCTAAAATTCTGTCAGATTGCAAAACTAGATGGTTATCAATTTAACCAGCTGTTGAAAGAATTATGAAGCAATGGTTGAAGTTAAAGACACACTTTAAATAACAAGACAAAGTGAAAAGTGCTACACAGCTGAAATACTAAATGGAATGTACAGTGATGAAAAAAAAATTGTCATTCATTCTCTTTTTACAACCTATTCTAATGGAAGTGCAAGAAGTTAATAAACTGTTCGAATCTAAACTTGTTGATAAAGTTAAATTACTTGATGATCTCACTTTGCTATTTCACTCAGTTGGTAAAAGACTGGTGTTGCCAACTTCAAATGCTGATTTGCTCACTTGCACTATAGAGAGCTATTTGGCTCCAAAGCCATTGCTTGGATATCAAATCGAATCAAAAATTGATGATTTAAAAACAAAAGGACTGTTAACAGAGAATGAAGAGACAACTTAAGAAAACGCTGTGAAGATTTCCTTATCTCAATATTGAAGCAGAGACTTCCTGAAAATCTAGATGTTTTGAAAAATATTTCACTTTTTTCTGTGAGCAACATACTTCAGCCAGTAAAGGACATACCTAAATATTGTAAAGTTATGAAATTTTTAGGGGCTACTGATAATAGTGTCGCGGAAGCAGAATATCAGTTAACCAAAATAAACTTAATTGAATGGACAAACACAACAGAAACTAAAGCGTTTTGGAGTGAAGTGAGACAATTTAAAGATGCCTCATCAAACAGTCCATTCTGTAAGCTCTTTAAAAGTGCCATGTCTGCCATGATACTACCCCACTCAAATGCTGACGTAGAAAGAGTTTTCAGTGCTAGGAATTATATCAAATCTAACCTAAGAAACAGGATGAAATTTGACCTCTTTAAAATTAAAATTGGGCCTGATGAGACTAGAGAAATAAGCCTACTGTTCCACTTATAAAGAAATTTGAACAGCTAAAGCATACCAGGGTCATTTTGGATCTGAAGCTTCAACTTCATTATCCAAGCTAAGTTTATCCTGTGGATCTTGTGAGACAGACATCAGTGAAGATGAGGACATGATTATGTAGGGTAAGTCATAACAAAAGCTATGTAATTTTTGACTTTTTCAATTTGGATGTTTTTTCTAGATCTTTTGGAAAAAAAGATTTATATCTTTTTAGATATTTTTTGACACCGTTTTGGATATTTTTTGTCAAAGCGGTTAGAATGGACGTGTGAGCCTGAAGACATTTAGAGACGTGATAGATTGTATTTTGTTAGGAATTGAAAGATAGGGTCTGTTAACGTTGTCGTCATATGTGTTGGTTAGCTGTTGGTATTCCTCGTGTGCTTATAATATGCTAAGACAGTTGTGTTAGGGTTGTATCGTGCTTAGGTAGGTAGGTGTTCTTGTCCATGGCTTTAGCTGCGTTCTGTGCTGGCGTCGCACTGCCCGCTAATACATGAACCACTCACCCTGCGTGTGCCACTGAGTCTCGCATGGCGAGGTCCGCAGCCTAGTAAGCTCTGCACTACAAGAGGTGGAATCGTGTCCTCTGGTACATCCATGGGAATGGCTCAGGATGGATAAGTAAATATTAATGCTGCCACTGCCGGCGTTTCGGATAAGAGACTGTCCATAACTGTGAAGGTTGCTTTAAGGGGTATTGTTCTTTGTTCATTAAAGATGATTTGTTTGCTCAATAGGTGTGTGTTTTGAGTGTGTTCTGGTTTAGTGTGTCACAGGGCCGTACAACCAGCTGTAGTTAGGTAACATATATACACGGTTCTTGACAGATAAAATGGTAGGCTACGTCCTTTGGGATTTGAACCAAATTCTTGACAGATAAAATGGGAGGAGACACTAGGACATGGGAGCATGGAGTGAGACACTAGGACATGGGATCATGAGGTAAGACACTAGGACATGGGATCATGAGGTAAGACACTAGGACATGGGTGTGTAAGGTGAGACATTAGGATATGGGAGCATGGAGTGAGGCACTAGGACATGAGAGCATGGAGTTAGACACTAGGACATGGGTGTATAAGGTGAGACATTAGGACATGGGAGCATGGAGTGAGGCACTAGGACATGAGAGCATGAGGTGAGACACTAGGACATGGGTGCATGGAGTGAGACACTAGGACATTAGAGCATGGAGTTAGACACTAGGACATGGGTGTATAAGGTGAGACATTAGGTCATGGGAGCATGGAGTGAGGCACTAGGACATGGAAGCATGGAGTGAGACACTAGGACATGGGAGCATGGAGTGAGACACTAGGACATGGTAGCATGGAGTAAGGCACTAGGACATGGGAGCATGGAGTGAGGCACTAGGACATGGGAGCATGGAGTGAGACACTAGGACATGGGAGCATGGAGTGAGCACTAGGACATGGGAGCATGGAGTGAGGCACTAGGACATGGGAGCATGGAGTGAGGCACTAGGAAATGGGAGCATGGAGTGAGGCACTAGGACATGGGAGCATGGAGTGAGGCACTAGGACATGGGAGCATGGAGTGAGGCACTAGGACATGGGAGCATGGAGTGAGGCACTA